>JAGWEN010000029.1:0-51587 GCA_018703685.1 Orius laevigatus
TTTTTAATACCTGAAAGGTCACTTTAGGGTGGACTTAAAACCTTTTTAAGAGAAAGGACCGCTATTTAAAAAAGTACTTGTATTTTGTGAGAAAAGACACATTTTTACTGACTTTTTTTCCGACTTGAAAGAAGAATATTTTTTAGTCAAATTATTTGATAGTTTTATTTGATTTCAGTGTCCCCCTTGGAGTGCCTGGAGGAAAGTTTGGAAACATGTTTACCACAATTCCTGTCGAAATCACTTGCTATGAACCCGAAATCGTTGCTTGTAAGTTTTGTTTTTCCCCACATAAAATTTATGGTAAAAAATGTTTTTTTGTTTAGTACGCCACTGTCAAAAAACTCTGTTCGATCGAGGCGGAATCAAACCAGTCTCTGACATCGCTCAAATTGCTGAAGCTGCTCAACAGCTTTCGGAATTGATCGATGCCGTTTTAAGCTACGTGGAGCAAGTTTTAGCGACAAAAGTTCCCGAGGATAACGCCGTTGGACGAGCATTGCTTGATATGGTTCACAGCGTTCCTGCCATGTCACCGGAAAAGTTCGAAGAAATGTTCAACTCTAATATCAAAGTAATTGTTTTTTTAAAAGTCCCTATTATGAATCTAACGATGGTTTGTTTCAGGACCTTCTCATGGTTATCACCTTATGTCAACTTACGAAAACTCAGCTTCAATTCAATGAAAAACTTACTTTGATGACTGTGAATTTTTAAGGAAATAAACTTAAATGCTTCTTATCCCAGTCTTTTTCCGATTTTGTTAACTTTTTCAAAAAGAAATTTTTTTCACTTTTAAAGTTCACAAGTTCAATATTCTCGATTTCTTGCTAAATTTTCTGTTTATAAAGTATTTTATCATGTTGTAATATATTAATTTGGAAAATGTATCTTTTATTTATTATTCTTATTGCCCTGAATAAAATAAGAGAAAAAAAAATTTTAATATGTATGTTTCAATTCTCAAAATTGGAAAGAAAGAAACAGGTCTGGTCTGGTAGACGGTAGTTACGGATAAGGGACTCCACAATTTTCTCAAAAGTTGGGTTCTCTACAGACCTCTCCACTAATACTAAATGCCGCACCACCACCTACCCACTAATCCGATTCATCACCACCAGGATCAATTGTTTGACATTTCTCTTCCAAGTAACTTTTCATGTGAAATTTGCCACTTTTTGAGAAATATTACGACTCTTATTTAATTGAAAGACTCTTCTCAGTCCAAACGTTTGACAGGTAAAATAATATAGCAGTACAAAGCCCCGGATATAATAATGTCGCGTTAAGTAATATTTCGGCTATAGTGAATAATTGACAAGGTCACGATCAAATGTAATAGCTTCTTTATAAATTTATTCGGTTTCTAATATAATGGATATAGTAATAATTCGGTTTAAATATAATATTTTCGAGTGAAAAATGTCTCCCTCTCTTCCTTCGGATAGATGTATTTTATTATTAAATGCATGATTTCTTGTTTTTTTCCATTCATAGATGAAGAGTTCTTGACCGTACGGATGAAGATGTCTGTCTTTTGCAGGTATGAAACAGTTAGAGAAGATTATTTCCTAATATTTAACGAATTTTTAAAAGGGGTAATGGTGAGTTGCGTCCGGCTTAGTGAATTGCCTCAGGTATCTCAAAGGTGAGTCGAAACGTCCCGGTCATTTCAGGTAAAAGTCCCCTCTCTACCTACTATGTGACGATGAGAAGAATATTAACCGCCAAGTGCCAAAATATGTTTACGCGAGTGGCAGAGAATAGGGAAAAAAGAGGAAATAAATTGAAGAAGAAAGAAGGATTCATCAGGACGACGAGTGGCAAGCTTTAGCCTTTGTTTACAAAAGACGAGATTGCGATTCAGAATACGTACAATTGCTTGCTTCAAATTGTACCTAGGAAATAGAGTGAAAAAATTAATAAAGAAGAAAAAGAATGGTGATCTGAAAAGGGCCGCAACTACCTTTGCATTACTCAGATGGTGGGCCGACACTAACCCTCATTAAGAGGATAAGCCGCAACTCACCATCTCGTTTAAAAGATTCATTGCAAACAACTTAAAATGCATTTTCAACCGTTTTTTCTAGGTCTCCAACAGAAATAATTCTGTGAAAGAGGTGGCGAGACATATATAATAAATAAATATAAAATTTCTTTTAACTTAGAATTTGATACAAATGTTTAAGAGTTTGTTTGACAAAATTGAAATAAGAAGAAAGAAGACACAAATCCGTTAAAGTATGATGATAATAATAACATAATAATAAAACATATATATAAATTAATTTAAAATAATTAATTAGGGACCACCCTACCAATTTTTTGTTAGCGGTTCCATAGGAAGTAGGCGCTATGAGGTGGTCGTCACGCGCGGCTCCCAGATAGAGGCTTATATATTTGTGATCAGAAAGCTCTAGTGATTTTTGCATTTCAAAAAGCCGAAAGCCTGCCGTGAGGCCGACCTCAATAGCCTGCTGTCCATTCATTCGGAAATCCGCTAAAATGGAGCTTCGGGTATATAAGTATTCGGTGTATAGTAATAATTTTACTTGCAAAGAGGGTATTACTATATCGAGCTTGTACTGTACCACACAGCATATATAGCCATAGGTACCTTACTCCAGTGGGGAGTATTGTGCCCCCTTGTGGGCGGTCATCTTTACCTCAGGTGTAAACTCCTTTTTCATGATTTTCCTCCCTCAAATTCCTAATTTTCAACTTCCCGATCATGGTAAAGAACATTTGCCTCTATTTACATCTTATCAAGTAAACCTTAGCTCCGTAGAATAATATTAAACTACATAATTAGTCAATTATGGAATGACAAAATAAAGGCTTTGGCCTTGAGTCCTAAGAGCCTTTGAACCTACAACCTCCCGATTATTATAGACGCTCTAAAGTCTACCTAACAAACTTTCTTATCATCTTTCATTTTTACTGTAGGCAGGTACCTCATATGATTTTTCAGAGATACATAACTTGAGGATAGCCATTAGCCAGTGTACTTATTAGAAGATTCAACCCCAAGTTTCAAGCATCAATGGTTAATCAATTTTTTTTTTTTTTTTTTTTTTTAACATTGGGAAAATTATGTACTTAATCAAAAACCTACCTACCTACATTTTTAAGATTTCCTCTAAACCTTTAATTCCTCAGAATATTCACAGGTTTCTCTGCTATGATCATTCCCCACTTACTCAGAATTAAATCGCTTTAACCTTCATTACTCATTAGTAATTTCATATCAGTTAATATAAATGTTACCTATTATTGTATTTTAAATAGGTAATACCAAATTTTAATGCAAATATATCGAAAAAACCGAGAAGATACCTTTGAAATTAAGCGGTAGCCATTATAAGGGGGCCCCTCCGTAAAACATGGCCCTCCATTCAAATCTTTATAAAACATCTAAATTACTAAATAAAATTTAATAAAACAATACTGAATTCAAGTAAATTAAACATATTGACGCTTACCTTAGAAATCCTTAAAATAAAGAAGAAAAAAAAAACTTGTTTAGAAACGAGTTCATGGGAGGTTACCTTGAGTCGAGGTTATTTTTTTATTTTCTGAGATTGTTTTGTTTTTATTTCCGCTAATACCGTGTGAATTGTCAAAATATTTACGTGGTCGGCTATTTGTGATTTTATTCAGTTTCCGCTTTGGATTGCTGACTTTATCCGATTTGGATGAATTTCATGAAGGTAAGCGAGCCTCAATTTATATAAAAATTGACCGGAGCATCAAGGTTACTTTAATAAACGACTTCTAAACCGCTCCAGTTCACTTTTTTCTTGTTCCTTTTTTTGTGTGTGTAAAGTTTAAAGATTTTTTGAACGATATTTTTTCCCCGAGAAACTGACATTTCTTTGTCTTTTATTTCCTGTTTGATAAGTGACATCTGACAAGATGTAGGGTACCGTCCCACGCACTAAGGAAATGAGGAAGAACTTTTCGCTTTCAATTTTATTCGACTTCTGGCCCCAATTTATCAAGCTTATGTCCTCGTTCTTTTTATTTCATGTTTTTCTAGGACTTATCAAAATATATTTTCAATGATACCTCTACAGTTTGGATAATTCTTCGCAAATTTACAGTGAGATGTGGAATTTGGGGAGGGTCGTTGAGGGTAAGACGGGTAGGAACTTTCGGACAGTTTGGTCCTATCAAAAAGTGTTCTAAGTAAAATTTAAAGGAAATCAAGATACAATTGATTACTTTGTCAAAACTTGGGGTTCGTACTCGAAAGTAACGAAGTTAGGGTCCTTCATGAGCACCCTTAAGTCGGGTCAAAAAGTTATTGATGCAGATTGATTCCTCCTCAAAATTAGGAGGGTTTACTTAAATACTTTTTTTTGCGTCAGGTCAATAAAGTCGGCAGATAATCGGCAGAAAGAAATGACATTCACAAATGGCACGTCGATTTTCATGTCGTTTGGGTACACACTTAATTCAGACCTAAAGTTCCTATAGGATTTCATGTTAACTTTTTGTTAAAGTCGATTTATACAAAAATCAGCGAAATCTTTAAATAAAACGCAAATTTTTGACTTCATCGAAAATCAAAATTTCTAGATTCTAAGTTCTCTAAAAAAACACGATTTAAAACAAAAAAAATTTTTAGGTTCATTGAGTAGAACGGGATTTCATAGGTAGGTTCAAAGTCTGACGTCAAAAAAACTGTTCTAATTATAGTTAGAACATTTCTAATTTTTGGAAAATGTCGATAATAAATAGGGGCTTACAATTGCCACCGTCTTTCGATATGATAAAACATTAGTTTTACAGCGTTTATCCAAAAAACACCAAAAAATTAACTTCAACCAGTTTCCCTGTATACAGTTAATGAGCACCAATCATATTGCCCTTATAACAGTTTAAAAGAACCATTTGCGAAGAATATTGGCGCTAGTCCGGTTGTCTCCTAACTTAATTGCTTTGGGAGTTACGATTTTCTGAAACAAAAAATAAAGTTCTGTCCCACTTGCAGTGGGCCAATAGTTCACCAAAAAGTCGGCCCAACCAACATTTCATAAACTTTCAGCTTCAAAATCCTATCGGAAGGAAGTTTTCTCAAGTATCCTCTTTTGGCTCTGGCCCAAAACCTACAACTTTTCTCTTCCGAAAGAGGAAAAATTAAAAACCTTACCCTTCCAATGTGGAAGTAGCACTTTTCAGAAGGTTCGTTTATTTAAATTATTACATGTAGTGGGGGTTGAATAGTTGGAAGTGAGCAGTTGATAAAATAGTGAGGCTGATACAAAAAAAGGCTCTCTTTTTCTCCAACACCTAAAGAGATTTTCACTCCTTCCCCCTATCTTGTTCTTTCCTGTTCTAGATTGAGCTATAATTTACTTTGCTTGTCGGATATAGCAAGGAAGGTTCGCTAAGGGAGGGGGAAGCTCTGTGATGTGTTTGGAATCGGCCTAGTAGGTGGAAGCGATCACGCCGCGATAGAGCTCACGCCAGGGCCTTCCACCTCTCGCTTGTTTGAACGAACGGATAGGGAAAGGGAAAAAGCCGGGGGTGCGGGCCGCGACGAGGGCCGGGGGTGTTAAAGATAACATCAAGATTGATCGCTTCATCAATACAAACGATTTTAAGCCCAGTTTCCGAAATGGGCACGCCACGCATTACCCTCCTTTTCTAACTTTTGTCATTCAACGAATCGCTAAAATGTTTTATTACTTTAGTCCAGTCAATCTAAGCCTGGGGGCGGAAAAATTTGTATTCTGTTTCTCTGCGGGAATGTGTAGGGGTCGGTCCCCTGATTAAAAATCGTTTTTTCGCCAATATCTCGAAATCCGTAGGTCGTAGGCGAAATAATTTTTAGCACAAAATTAAAGATTATTGAATTCGCTACGAATTCGAATTTCTAAGATTTTTTGTAGGACCAAACGTTTCTGAGCTACGAGGCGACAAAAAGCGGGATTTTCGAGTTTTTCCTATTTTGAAAAGTCGGAAAAAAGAAGGGAAGGCGTTGTCTAAACAAAAAAGTGGACTAAGTAAAAGTTGTGGAGAATTCAATGTCCATTTAAAATCAACTATCGACAATCAATTAACGATCAACAGGAAGGGGTGGGGGTAAATCAAAAAAAATTTACTCCAAAAGGACTTGTCGCCTCTTAGCTCAGAAACGTTTGGTCCTACAAAAAATCTTACTAGGCCATATTTGTAGCAAATTCAGTAATCTTTAATTTTGTGCTAAAAATTATTTTGCCTTTGACCTACGGTTTTTGAGATATTGCCAAAAAAAATCCAGAAAAAAAGAAGCGAGAACTTGTTTTTGGTCAATCGTTATTTTTTTTAATTTATTTTGATCATTCGAGTTTTCTTTTCAATTATGAAATGTTTTTCAAAGCCTCTTTTATAAAAAAGACCTTCTGAGAGGATTTTTTCCTTCATTAACAAATTCATTAACACAATTTTGGCTATAAACAATATAAGCGCAGGTTGTTACATAAATTATATCTTGGAACATCTTAATGGTTATCGACCGTAATTATATCCTGTTGTTCCAACTGTATGGGTTGTTGTTAGAATCGATTTGAACGTTTGCTTAGGTTCGATATATCAAGCGTATTTAAATTCTTCATCTGGTTTCGTACATAGTTTAAATAATTGGATGTTTGTTGTTTAATTAAATGTGCAAACTAAACATGTAATTGAGTGGAAAACACACAAAGGAAAAAACGTTTCTATTACTCGTCTATCTCCTATTGCTTATTATTAATAATTAATGAGGCACTACGATGCTCAAGAGGGTCTTTGTGACATTATAATGCATTAAATTGTATTATCTCCTTTGGTGCAGAACATTTGTGTGATTAAAGTTTTATTTGAGAACGAGAGAGTCGAAAAATTGTGAGAATCGGACTCGAAAAGGGAATGTTTGGATATCATTTTTACTCACAATAGAGACTCGAGAAATTATTCAAAGCCGGGGAGGCTTACGGGCTGCATTTGCCCGGGGGGAAAGGAGGAAGCGAAGCGGGAAGGCTCGGTCATGGAAAATTGAAAGGACCTTTACCTTACATAAGTGTTGAAGCTTTCTGAAAAGAAGAGAGCTACGTTTATATTTTTGTCATTTCTTTCGTTTTCGCCTCATTGAAGTCAACATTTCTTTACTTTTTATTTTTATTTTTTTAGTTTCTGGAGAAAGCAGGCTATTGGGGTCGGCCTTACGGGGCTTTTTTAACTCAAGTTTTTTAAATCTAGAATGCTAATTCTTTTTAGTAGGCGCTTATTGGTAAACCCTCGTCATTTTGACGACTACTATTTTTAGGCAAAATTTTATGATTTTTTAATTACAAGTGCCATAATTAAGGTAACCACGTATCACTTATCACATATTGGTGACAATGGTTACTAAAAATAAAATCAAAAACTAATTGAAAAACTTTAAAATTAAGGAATAACATTGGACTAAAAAAGTAGATTGGTATAGAGAAAAAACGTATTCAAAAATTATTCAAAAATTTACAAAAGGAAACTGCACGGGATGAAGGCCAATTTGTTACTAATCGCCTAGAGGGGGTGGTGGAAACCGGAAACCCCCACTCATTAGCCTTTTTCGAAGAAAATATGCACGTAAAAAATACAAGGGTTTACCTTTCTAGGGTTAAAGGTGAATCTTATCGATCCTTTCAGATTAATAGTTCGGTTCCTTTAATCTAGGGAACTCATAAAACCTTAGCCATTAGGAAAAACTGTGATTAATAAAGGCAGTTGGTAAATTGGCAACAGTTGGCCCAGTCATTTTGACGGGAAACAGTGCACCCAACTTTTACCAAACTTGCGTTACTCATCATCCTCTTATATTCAAGCCCTTGATGATATTAATGATGGTTTAATTTTCGTTAATTTATTAAACGAGGAAAGAAAAATCTTTTACGTAATTTACTAATGTGCAATTTCATTATGACAAAAGGTAATACTTCACTGTATATGACGTGGTTTAATTAGCACAATAATTAATATCCACGGGTAATTTGCCATTTCCATCTAGAACGTGTCGTTGTCTTACTTGATTTTCGGTTGAAATTGCTTTTGTGTCCCAAGCCGTCCTAAATAATTAACGCTTGTCAAACTTGAAATTCTAACTCCCTGTAATACTATCTCATATCCATTAGTTCACAAAGAAAGTTGAAGAAAATTTATATTAATTTATTAAAAAAATTTTATTTTGATTGATGATGATTTATAGAATCTTCTCATTTTCGAGACTAAAGTCTTAACTAATTAGATCCCCCCTTTTCTCGGTCTCCCCATCATTCATTATATTTAGGAAAAACATGATAAACCTTCGCTAATCCTATAAGTCTCGAACGCGCCCCACTCAAGAAAATTTAACCCTTGTAATTTATTTTCCGTCCCTCTCACTTTCTCATTCCGCTTTCCCTTATACTTGAAAATTAAATTTTCGATATATTTTTCCCCATTAGCCTCATTTCCATTATGCAAATGCAAGCTCTCAAATTTTTTTGTGAAATTCCGGGTTGAGTATCAATAAAATTTTAATTTGTATTATTCTTGAAATGTTGAACCTTGTTAAAACAACGCTAATGGTTTAAATATCAACATTTTCAAAGGCAGTTGAACGGGTTCAAGGAGCTTTGGATACTAAACCATCATGACGTAACTGCTTTGAGAAGTGCTAATGTACATAACGTGCTCGTTCTAAGTTTTCCTTCGTAGATTCAACAAAAGGACAAAGATTGAAGCTGTTTCTTCATAATTAGGAATGTCTCTTGCGGTTTCTCCTTTGAGTTCTATTAGTTTGCCAACTTCACCTCTCCCTGTCTGGGCCTCTTTGTAACTACGCTTTTGCTCAAGTTGGGCCTTAGAGACTCCCGCGGATAAATTCTGAATTCCATAGTCTGAGGGCTCCACTTAAGGGTTAATCTGTTGTTGTTTATCATGGAGACCTATGTCCATTACCCTTTCCACTTTCGCCCCTCTTTTGCACGACTATTAGTATCCCCGTCATGTCGGTGAGAAATTAGACCGTTTTCTATCTCAGCCGTGAATTTCGTTAAACAAAAACTTGTTGGAGGGCTACCTGAACGTCATTTATAACTTGGGCCCTTTGCAAAAAGTTGTTGTTCTTTATTTAACCATTTTTCCAAATTATATCGAAATCTGTACCACTGTAGCAGGGTCGGATGGGTAAAATTTACCGGCCCGGGAAATTCCCCTCTTAAGAATAAAAAAAATTTCTTAAAATGCTTAAAAAGGAACCAAAAAAAGGCTATTTTGTTGCAAATGAATGATATCTTGATTCAAAGGGCCTCTAGTGTCGAAAAAAAATACCAAAAGTCAACTTTTCATTAAGGAACAAAAAGTTAAGAGGCCCCTAAGTGTTCAAAAAGGGTCAAAAACTCTAGCAAAAAAAGGGGCTTTTTCATAGCAAAAGAACAAAATCTAGATAAGATGGCAACCTATCAAGGTAGGATCAAGAATCAAATTAAAAAGGGCCCTTTTCATAGTAAAGGGAGCAAATCTAGTTAAAAGGTTCCCTGGTGTAGGGTAAAAAATCACGCTAAAAGAGGCCTTTTTTTGTCTTTAAAGAACCAAATCTAGTTAAGATCGTCCCTGTTGCCCAAAAAGGGTCAAAAATCAAGCTATAAAGGGCCAAAAATCAAGCTAAAAAGGGTTAAAAATTAAGCTATAAGAGGCATAATCTAGTTAAGATGGCCCCAATCCCCAAAAGGGGAAAGCCCCCAAAGCCCCAAAAGGGTCAAAAATCTAGCTAAAATAGTCAAAAATCTATCTAAAAAAGTCAAATATCAAGCTAAAATAGGACTTTTTGGTCTTAATGAACAAAATATAGTTAAGACGGCCCCTAGTGGCCAAAAAAGGTCAAAAATCAAGCTAAAAAGGGCCCCATCTGTCGAAAAGGAATATTATCTGGTTAAAAGAGCTCCTAGTGTCCAAAAAGAGATCAAAAATCAAGCTAAAAAGGGCCCCATCGTGTCCAAAATCGGGATGACCGTCCCTGCACTGTAAAGTTCAATAGATTTACTCCAGTATTTTTTTCCTATTCTTTATAGTCCATAAAATTTTATGATGGGACCTATAATTTTAGGAAGAATTGGGAAAATTAAAAATAATGGGTGTGTTACGTGATAGGCGTCGATTAACGAGTTAAGTGACAGTTCAATCTGGCTGCAAGGGAGGGATTATGTGACATATTGGGTCTACGTGATCATTCCATCCGGCCAACTGTCGCTGTCTCGGTGTGGCATAATTACGCCGGAACTTCGGTGATCACGCACGTACCAAAACGGCTCCTGATGTCAAATCACGTCAAACCTTAAGATTTACAATAGCCGAAAGGGTCGTTTAAAAATCTCATTAATTTCTCGTTTAAATAAATAAAAGGTTTATTTCGCGAGCCGTTGCGAATTTTCTCGTCCGCCAGCCAAAGGGAACTTTTCGAGTTTTCATCTGGCCCCTCTCCTGTTTTACTAATCTCCCCCCTTCGTCCCTGCGGCTCCCACACCGATGAAAGCTCAACTTAATTGACCGTGATTTTCACCCAACTTTTAATAAGTTATGAATACTTTGGGCAAAGTTGTCGCCCCGCGTTTTCTCCTTTTTGGAATTTTCAATGAGTTGGAAAGGTTCAGAATTGAGGTCACAAGAGACGTTTAATTATTTTATACGTAGTTTTTATTGAATTTTTTTTTATCCTCTTCTTTCAATTGAACGATAATTCTCGGGGTGGAATTTTTTTCAACTTCAAAAGCTGAAGTTCTTTAGTGGCAAATTGAATTCCGCTTATTCGTCTATCTTTTGTAATAAATTTCGTTTACACCCTATAATATGATTTTCTGCTTCCTGGAAGAGGGACTTTGTTTCAAGGAGGGAAAAAGTTATATGAGATTTGAGGCCTCACTTGTCCACCCTCGGGGCTTCGGAACCTCATACAACTTTTAATTAAAACTCCGGTATCATCGAGTGCGGACAATTTTGAAAAAGCGCTTTCAAGATATTGTGTACGAAATTCTTTCTTTTTTAGCTGTAATAAGGTTTTCTTTTCCGGAGAGTTTTTCCTTTTGTTTTTCTTCCGGTTGATTGTTTATGCGTGATCCGTCTCTGTCGCTGTGGCCGAGTACGGAAATAAAAAAAAGAGTCGCATCTTGGGCGTTTGTTCCCCTTTTTCCGACAAATCGAATAAGGTAGACTGAAGGATTGATGGCTCCACTAGCACCGAGATCCGTTTCTCTTTTGTTTTCAGCCTTTTCCTCTCGAAAAAGGAGAAAAAGAAATCTCTGCGTTAAAAATAATAAACTTTTGAGATTTCCGGTGAATTGTTTTGATTTACATTGCTTCTGGTCCTTTACCTACAAGGAATTTATCTATTGCCTTTGTGGTTTCAGGAGGGCGAATAATTCAGCTTCAAACTGACAGTTAATTATCTGCCTGAGGTATCGGAGTGGAGAAGTAATTGGAGTAAAACCCTTTTGTTTTCCCCTTTTTCCTTTCTTAAATATCATCAACGGTTTTTTCTTCAATTTTTAATTATTTTTCGTTATCTCTTTTTCTCAAAGCGATATTGGATATCGAGATATTAATGAATGCGTTTCCTTATCTCGAGGGTATAAGGAAAGTTTTTAATAAGGTACGAGATAAAAGAATGTTTGGTACTTTTTAAAAACCTCTCTTTTCTCATTTCCTCGAAATGTAGATTACACTTGTAAAGTAAAACCTCTTTTTCTTCATCTTCTTTTAACCCCCTACCTTTCGATAAGAAATCCAATTTTGTTTGAGACCTGAAAAAAAGGCATTGAACGATTCGGATTTCCAGTTATTTTTTTGAATCTTTTTTTTTCTTCTTAAGGCATTTATGATTTTTTCTTTTTTGTTAAATAAAAAGCCGTTTGCAACAAATAAACGAAAGTCAAATGTTAGGGTAGACGAAAAAAGGACGCACGTAGAGGAAAGCTATCGTTTGGAAAGGACCTTTGGAAAGGACGTCGAAGGAGATACAGTAGCAAATACGCTTCGCCCCTTATCACGCCCTAAGGCCTTTCGCATTAACTCGTCTTCACTCTTGCCCCTTGGCTATTTTTCTAATCTCTCAGCCTCCCGAAATAATATATTATGCCTCAGTATCGACTCGTGTATAATTTACAGTCCTTTTAGAAATTAATAATTGATCCGTTAAGAGGTTTAGGCCAAAAGGCTTCCGGGTAGCTTCTTAAATTTTAATCAGCTTACTCTTCCATTTTCGAATTGATCCTCGGAATTCGTTGATTCAATAATCGTCCGTTACTTTTTAAAATTAGAGTCCAATTTTTTTGTTTTGAAAATTTGCTTATGACTTGGGTGTAATTTAGGGTCTAAAATTTCAAGGGTTTAAACGGCACAAGTTGGTATAATACATACTCTAGAAACTGGACAGGCATTCAATATGGCTGCCCCTTTGACCTCAGAAGCGCTTTGTCACTAACTTCACCTCCCTTTCCAGAGCCGTTTCATACAAAGAGCCCCCTCCTCGGTTGTATTCAAAATCCGCTGCGTTGAAGAGAAACCGCTCCGCTTGTTATAACTTTAAGCTCAAATTCCTCTGTTTGTTTTATAATTTAATGAGAAGCCCAACTACGGTTTTTTTTCCTGCTAAATATATAAGGAATAGACTTATTGTTAAAAAAAGGATCTTTTATCTCATGCCGATGAAGAAAAAGGCGACCGTTTGAAAGTTTAAGCCCTTTGAAAGGCTCTTTTGCTCGTTTTTATGGTCCGCTGCTTCCGAGTTCTCTTCGCTTTAAACGGCCACATTTGCATGCACGACAACACTCGACGAGTTAATGAACGCTTCATTCTCGTTTTAATTATGACCATTACACCACTCGGAAAAGCCCGTTATTTTTATAACAACGAAATACCTAAATAGACATCTTTGACCATCTTCGGTTGCTATAGTGTTCGCCTCTTGGTTGAATTTTTTTTCGAACATTATTGACGATATTTGTCAAGAAATAAATTTTGTTGTTTCGTTGTGTGAAGTTGAAGTCGATCTAATTTCGCCGTCAGTGAGTTATATCGTAACATCTACTGCGGGAAAAAGTAATTCCGAGGAAAAATACTCGAGATATTGAAGTCGGTTTGATATAAAAGCCTGATGAGGGGTGGGGAAGCAATCACCGCCACCTGTACGCGCGTTTATCTAATTGCGAGAGGCCTACATGTCAGCAAAAATTGAATTTTCAACTTTTTTATTTATTTATTTTAGGAATCAATACAAATAGATGAAGTCTCTGCATTAACTGTAACTGTTGGTTTTGTCCAATGGAAGAGAATATATTATTATTAAATCCTTTCAAGCGGAAATTGAAAATATTAAAATAACAAATTCCTCTCTCTTCGTAAAAAAAATTAACTAATTTATTAAAATGAAAAGTAAAAGGCATTAAAAATAAGAAATTTCCCTTATTCTGTTTTTATCTCTTTTGGTTGAAATAAAATTAATGAGAGGAAAAAATTAAAACCCTTGAGGAGTTTCGATGTATTCTTTTTTGCAAAAATTGTAGTTTAAAAAAAATAAAATAAATAATTCTTCTCTCTTTGGGTTTAATGAAAGTCGTGGCCGTTCCCACGAAGAGGGTTTATATCCGCTTCTTGGGGTCCGATATCCATAATACGACCCTACTTCCGTGCTAACCATAGTTCATTTTCTTTGAAAGCTTTTCCCCTTTTTTATACCAATCCCCTATGATCCTTTGAGTAGTTTTCACCGTAAAATCACCACAAACTTATCGCCTTCATTGTTTTAATGTAAAGTTTCTTTCCACATATAAGCTTTTTGACATTGAAAGGTATTTTGACATGTTAATGCTAGATTGTCAAACTCTTTAGTTTACGCTTCGTGCCTTTTCTTGACTTCATCCCTTCAGGATAAGTTCCTTGTTTTTTCAAATCAGTACTTTGACGTTAAAATCAATACATGTAGGTGTTGCATTTATTTTTGGTTGACTTTTACATGTCGAGGCAAAATTTGAGTATGAGTGGGCACTCAAGGAAAACCGTTTCTATGCTCCCAGTGAGGCTTGAACTTGTTGATACATCCACTGGAAGTTTTAAACATTGGAAATTATTTCTCAAAAAGGAAGTTATGACCCTTAAACCCCCAATTTTGAGAAATCATCAAGCCAGCACGACAGTGAGGGAGTAGGTGGGGGAAGGTTGAGGAGGATAGTTGGTTGGGTTGGTAAGAGGGATGTGGAGTGTTTGTGGTTAAGTCAGTAGGGCACCGAATTTTTGAGAAAGTTCTAGTTATGGGATTTCTCCTCCATACTAGATTTGTTTTAAATATCTGCGATGTATAAAAGCTTGAAATTGTTTTTATTACCTCTTTGGAATCACTTGAGTGCTAATTTCGTTTGAAACCGTTTTATTAAATTGGTTTTCATCTTCGGTTAGAAAGTTTTGATTGTTCGATAGCGAAATTGATTGAATAAGGTTGAAAGAGATTAAAGAACGTTTAATAAAAAGGGAAGAAGGGCCTAGTAGTTTTGAAGGGGAGGTAAGTTCTTTGTTATGAGAGTTGAGATATTGAGCTAGAACGATATAAGTTTTTTCTCTCCCGTCCCTTCTAAAGCACCACCGGCGTAAGGGGTGGGTGGATAATGAAACAACTTTCCGATATCCCTCGTTCTCCGGCATTAAGAGTGAATTTCAACTTTGGCTAAAAGGAATAGCCCGGAGGCTTCTTCCCGAACCCCTTCAAGTTTTAATGGTCACATCTGTTTTTTTACCGCTACGCCCTAACTTCCATCAGCTTTTTCATTTCGAAAACGTTCTTAATTGAAAATTTTTTTATTTGAACTTAAAATGGCTGAATCCGTTAAAGTGGAGATCGTGAAAATTGGAGGGTTTGATAAGTCCCGTTTAAAGGGTTAGGGCGTTTGGTCAGTGGCGTGTGATTTGTCTAGCGAAGCACTTTTCCGGCTGATGCCGCTGTTCGCCGGTACCTCTATCCTTCATCCCTCATTTCCTCCCACATCCCCCCTTTTCTTCCCCTCGGGCAGTAAAACGTGTGATATCCCGCTATTAATTAAACACCCGTCCAGGTCCCTGAGAGCGGAATTAGAAACCGACCGACGGGCGTTAATTACGTTTTGGTAATTATCAAGTGTGTCGTTACGACCCTCTAAATCGGTTATTACCTACCCCCCAACTATAGTTTATCTCCGATTTAATTGTCTACCCTTAATGACTCAGTTGATCACATATTATTGGTTTCCAATCCTCATGCTTGTAATAGAATATTGCATATATGGAGTTCAATTATTCCCTATTTGTTCCTTCCATAATTGGATTTTTACAAAATATTCAAAATCGTTTAAAATTTTGCATTCCCGGGAGGCCAAACTTGGAAATTCCGATCAGGAAATTGCTCTTTATAAGTGGAAGGTGGATTTTGCCATTATAGGGTTTTCCCTCGAAATACTATCAATTTGTGTGTTAATCGACGCGAGAAGAGTCCTCCTTGAGGGAGAGAGGAACGTTTTCAAATCACTTCCACTAACTTTAACTTTCCCAGTGGGTGGTTGTCATCCCTTCCGGACGACTTCCTTCCGCCCTCATCTTCATATCCCAACCGCGGAATTCATCTCTCGCTAATATAATTTCAGGTAACGAAAATGTACAACGCCCACCTTTGAGTTTACTCGATCAATTATTATCATAAGGAAAGCTTGTTTATCAGATGAGAAACGTGATGACGTCTAGTTAATCATTGTTCGAACCGACAACATAATTGGAAACGGCCGAACTCTAACAGTGCGATCTATCGAATTGATTAGTTCCCTAGAAACTTGGGAACGCTTTGCAATTCGCAATTAAACGTTTGATCGAGGACCATATTCCGGAGTTTCATCGACTTATGCAAATTTAAGGTCAAACATCGATTCTCCGCTTTAATTATCTCAATTGCGCATATTACGCATAAAACTTCGATAACGCGTTTCGCTCAGCATTTTATTAAAATTTACATGCTGAAGTACGTGTTTAAGTGTAATATCCACTTTTTGTACGGTAATACGTTATAGTAATAATTGTTCACACTCTCGCTTGACACTTGACTTTAAAATTTATTACTTCCCTGGCTCTGATATAGGCTAGAGCGTTGTTGTTTAATTTCCTGGCAAATTATCCGTGTAATGGTTCCCCGATAACGACCATAAAAAAGTTTCTCATGAAAACCTTTTGTTAATTAAACGGTTTTTTTACTTTTTGCTTTTTAGAAAATTTTAAAGCTCAGAGAAAAATGCTCGTTTTTTTAAAAGGGCTCCCCTTTGTTTGTAAAGTGACGAACGTTTCACACTCGTATGTTTTTAATAAATGAAGAGATCTGTTTCATAACGGGGCCTTGATAAAGCAGACGTGAAAAGACAAGGGATGAAAGTTATTTGTTTTTAGTGCGCGTGGGACGGACAGGGGTATAATGCGAAGGGGGAAAAGAGACAATAGGGAAGCCTCCACAAATCACTTAGCGAGGGCTACACACGGAGACAATGGCTACTACACCTGTCCCCGGCACTCCCACTACGTCTCGAAAACCCTTTTCTATTTTACCAAAATAGTTTAAACTCCCTCATCTCTATAAATAAGAAGTTCATAGAATTTAAAATTTATTACGTATTTAGTTATACTGTGCAATAGTTTTTTCCGCGAAGATACTCGCATGGTCGCCTCCATCTTGGCCTCAGTCCAATTTCAAACTCCTGCCAACTGTACTATCTACCTCTCACAACTTACAACCTCTTTGTTACCATT
This sequence comes from Orius laevigatus, assembly GCA_018703685.1. Taxonomy (NCBI): domain Eukaryota; kingdom Metazoa; phylum Arthropoda; class Insecta; order Hemiptera; family Anthocoridae; genus Orius; species Orius laevigatus. The sequence continues at coordinate 16,792 of JAGWEN010000029.1, forward strand.
CCAAAAAGCCAAAAAATCCTTTTTTCTTTAGATTTTGATTTGATAGGAACCTTTCTTTTCAAAGAATTAAGATTCGTTAATATTTTTTTCCATCTTTAATTTAAAAACGTTTCAGAAAATTGGTAAAAATAAATGAAAGAGGAGATAGAGGGCAAGTAATCAAGGTATCGATCGTAAGCCCTTCCTGCAACCTTAATCGCGCAAGGAATAACTTAATATAAAACGAGAGAGGAGCAAAGGAGGGCTTAATATCGAACAACAGGTGTTGCCCTTGTCAATTCTTTTATTTGAACCAAACGAATTTTCTGGAAATTTAGGGTTTGGATGGGGAAAAAAGTGAAATTATCCGAAAGCGAATATAGTTTTGCGATCAATCATTTTCTATTTGACCGTGTTTACCGAAAAAGGGCTTGCTTCCCTCACCAAAACCGTTTTCCGATATTCCTTAGGGCTCTTATGCCCGGTCAGGCTTTTCAATACGGTATTCCATCCTCCACGGTTCTAAACCCAGCGGGCTTTCTGAGTCAACATAATTTTCGAACCCTTTTTACCCCCCTTACCTTATTTTACGACAAATATTTAAGAATTTATTTTTCTATGAGATGTTAAGCGCTTGGAAAAATAACGTAATTTTATATCGATTTAACGTCCATTATGAGTATTAAGTCAATATTTGAGATGAAGTCTTTGTATTGTTGCTTTATCTGGTCATGTGTTTATTCACTCTTGGCTTAGTAATCCCTTCTTGGTCTGGCCAAACATCTTTCCGCCAACACATGCCAAGATCTCACGGTTAAGTCCGTCCCTTTGTATATCCTAAACAGGATTAGCTTAAAAGTCACTCGACTTATTGCCACTTGAGTTTTCCGAAAAATTTCCCTCCGATTTTGCACCTATTTTATGATATTCACGCTGTTGAAATTTATAGGTTGGACTTAACCGTAAAAGCGTTTCCTGAAAAGCATATTCAATGATCCCAATCCAGGGGCTATCGAAGCAATTTTCGCCTCCCGAAGGTTTTTAGCCGATTTATAACGTTCGTTCACCTAAAAAGGATCCATTTCGCTTCTTTTATTCTCCACACTTAAGACTGAAAAATTCTAAAGATTAAATTATTTTCGAGGGAGCGTTTACCATAAGCTCCACACCTCCCCATAACGTCTAACCTTTTAAATTTATGGGCGCGACTTGAAATACTGCTTATCGGGATTTACATAATAATATTAATTTTCCTCCTTCATAAAAGCTATTATTCTTTTTCGTTAAAAATTTCGCTTCATCCATCAATTTACTTAACAAAAAACTTGATTTTTATCATAATAATCATAAATACAAGATATCAGTGATTTGAACAACAGGTATTTTCATTGAACATGGTACGATATTGTTTCAAAGCTATAGATATCCTTTTGACTTTTGTCCTGCCGTTCTGAGATTTATTGCTACAGTTCCGACGCACCCATTGTTTTGATTCAACCTCGATTCATAAGTTCAAACACGTGTAGAACCCTTTAAATGAGCTTCTTTATAGTTTGAAATTATTTTTATGCATGCTTTCTCGTTATTTAAGTCTGAAAATAAAGACTTCTTTGGAAAAGTAAAACGTTTTCCCCTTAAAGTTAACATAAGGAAAGAGGGTGCTATCCAAAGCCGTTTAACTCACCCGAAAGTGGTTTAAGTACTTTTTCTCTCCTCCCGTTTCCCTAAATATACGGGACACTTGCTAAGTAGCGGTCGTGAAACTTATTCTCGGTGAAACTCGACGGAAAATTTTCGGTCGGGTGTTCAGTTGGTCGCATCAATTGTCAATTATCCATGCAAATGTTGACCGCAGGACTTGGACCCGAACTGCAAATACTGACCTAACTACCCCTTTTGTCGCAACTTTTGTAATTGATAATAATAAAAGTGGTCAATCTTTACATTTTAAATCAATAGTCTCAATTAAGCTTCATTTTGATGAGGAGCGTTTCTGAGACAATGCGAAATTACTTGGGAACCGCAGTCTCGATCACTTCTATTGAAACTGAAGGAGTGAATGTCGTGACCTAATTGCCGTTGAGGGAGAACCCTGATTCCAATACTATTTGACAATCATCAGTATTGACCGTTTTCCTTTATCCGTTTCCCCAGAAATAACGTCAACCCCTTTTCTAATTTTTCCCGTTGATGAAGCAATTATTCTCGATGCCGATTCAGCGATAAGGGTTCATTCATTTCCAAGAGAGGAGGGTTTCGACAGGATATTACGCCTGTACCTTTTTCTTCGTTCATCCCCCTTCGATTTATGCCCTTTTCCTTAATAAAAAATTCCGTCCCCAATTTCGCGGGTGGACAGTGGGATTTCAAATCTCTCGTTTTATTAAAAACTAAGCTTCTTTGTTATTCATTACCAAGAGAGTGGACAAAGGATGACCTACGGACAACCCATTACTTATTTACACCTCAGCTTTACTATCCTTTATCACGAGTCCATCAAGCTCTGACCTTCCTGTTTTCCCCCACATATTGAAACTTGGGTTATCTTCTTTTCGTGAATTTATTCGAAAACCCTGTTGGGGAGTGTGTTATTGAAGTGTCAGTTAAAAGGGCTGCGGTAGCGGTTTTTCAACCCTCTTATTTCCTATATATTTTAGGTTATAAATTTTTCACTGCCAACTCGGGTCGAGTTCGAAAGGAAATTGCGGGTCCAAATGTTCCCAACCCCAACTCGCTATTACAAAGTTTCTATCTAGTTTACATAATATTCAAGTAAAAGGATATGCTCGTTTAATTACTTCCTACAACCCTTTGACTTTATCTTATATAAAAAGACTTTAAACAAAATAGTGAAATATTTGATACAAGGACTTTATTATTCGTCGGGAGCACTCAGTGGCAAACGCGAGGATAAAGTTTGCATCCGACAGCCTCTTTCATTATTATTCACTATGTAAATACCGGTAACAATAGGGACTCTGACATAATGGCGTTAAAGCTCATTCATTTATCCTCTTTCCTCTTATAAACTGTGGCGGAAATTTGCGACAAAAATAAATTAATTTTCCCCTTCATTTTTCATTTTTGTTGATGTGTCAAGTGGTGTTAATTTCCATTAATTTTTAATTTCAAAAACAGTTTGATTATACAAGAAATTCCTAGGGCTACGCTTGCTTGAGGGTAAAAATCCGTGTGATTTATCTGAAGGGAGGAAAAAAAATCCTTTAAAAGTGTAATCTGAGGGCATAGAGAAGCAATAGGGGTCCTCCTAAACCTCCTTCATCTCCCTCGGTTTTCATATCTTGTCAGGGAAATATCACTTGCCCCATTTTCGACGCAGTGATACGGCAAACCCACATGCACCTAATGGCCACCCTCCATTCTCCCCTTGGATATAAACACTTTCATAAAAAACTCCTTAATGTAACCCATTTTATTCATATCAAAAAAGCATTGTTAACCTTTCAAAATTGATCCCTTAAAGTTACCCTATCAACAATACATTTTAAGAGAAAAATTTTTTTTTCCTTTTCAGTTTAAAAAGCTAGGCAGTTTTTATGCCTCACGGCGTTCACGCAGTGCAAAAACGCACGACCGAACAGTGTTGATGGTTCCGAACTCTAAATCGATTCTGTTCGCTTTGTACCTCACCACTCGGCTTTTATTGAAATTGGTTTATTTCCTGAAATAAGAATTTTTAATGTTCTTCATGTTTAATGTTCTTGCAATGCGGTCCTATTATTTCATGGCGTCATCTATAAATCTTTAGCGACCTTCAATTACTTTCTTGTCACGCGATGATTTTTATATTCATTTTTTTAGCCAATGCGACAGAATTTTATGAATTTTCTATTTTCTCTGGGCAATTTTCAAGTAATGATACAACTTTGAATGGCCAGGGGGGAAAAAGAAAATGACCAAAAAGTGATTTCGAGAAAAATGAGAAAAAAAAAATTGTAACGCATGTAACATCTATTTTCCCCTTCCCCGAATCTTTTCATGCAGATTTTGGACGATTCTCATCTTTTTCCCCCTTGTTGTTCTACCAGATGATAGTTCTCCTTCATAGCCCCTAGATAGCTCATAGCGCTATCTTAAAATCGACGAAAAAGTGACTTTTTTCCCCCTGGCCCACAGTGGGACAGAACTGGATTTGTTGTTTCAAAAATCTGTAACTCCCGACGCAATTAAATTTGAGACACCGGACTACCGCCAATTTCTTCGTAAATGGTTCCTCTTTAAACTGTTAAAAGGGCAATATGATTTGTGCTCATTAACTGGTATAAAAATTGGGTTGACGTTAAATTTTTTTGCGTTTTTTCGAAAAACGGCTGTAAAAGCCCTAATATTTATGATATCGAAACCGGGCTAGTGGCAATTTTTAGCCCTATTTAATACCTACATTTTCCAAAAAGCAGAAATTTCCTAACTATAATAGAAAATTTTTTATGACGTTTTTAAAATTGTCCTTTTTTTAACTTTGAACCCCTATAAATCCCGTTCTACTCAATGAAACCTAACAATCTTTTTTTTTAAAGTCGTGTTTTTTTTAGTACTTTAAGAATCTTAAAACGGATTTTCGATAAAGTCAAAAATGTGCGTTTTATTTAACATTTTGCGGAATTTGTTATAACTCGACTTAAACAAAAAGTTAACATTAAAGCCTATAGGAACGGCTTCCTCTACGTCTGAATTAAGTTTCTACCAAAAGACATGAAAATCGAAGTGCCATTTTGGGAATGGCATTTTGTGCCGATTATCTGCCAGACTTTTGACCTGACGAAAAAAAGTATCGAAGTAAACCCCCCTTAATTTTGAGCGAGGAATCGATTGGCATTAGTAACTTTTGGACCCGACGTACAGGGTGCTCATGAAGGACCCTAACTTCGTTATTTTGAGTAAGTAGCCTATGCCAATCGATTCCTCGCTCAAAATTAAAGGGGGTTTACTTCGATACTTTTTTTCGTCAGGTCAAAAGTCTGGCAGATAATCGGCACAAAATGCCATTCCCAAAATGGCACTTCGATTTTCATGTCTTTTGGTAGAAACTTAATTCAGACGTAGAGGAAGCCGTTCCTATAGGCTTTAATGTTAACTTTTTGTTTAAGTCGAGTTATAACAAATTCCGCAAAATGTTAAATAAAACGCACATTTTTGACTTTATCGAAAATCCGTTTTAAGATTCTTAAAGTACTAAAAAAAAACACGACTTTAAAAAAAAAGATTGTTAGGTTTCATTGAGTAGAACGGGATTTATAGGGGTTCAAAGTTAAAAAAAGGACAATTTTAAAAACGTCATAAAAAATTTTCTATTATAGTTAGGAAATTTCTGCTTTTTGGAAAATGTAGGTATTAAATAGGGCTAAAAATTGCCACTAGCCCGGTTTCGATATCATAAATATTAGGGCTTTTACAGCCGTTTTTCGAAAAAAACGCAAAAAAATTTAACGTCAACCCAATTTTTATACCAGTTAATGAGCACAAATCATATTGCCCTTTTAACAGTTTAAAGAGGAACCATTTACGAAGAAATTGGCGGTAGTCCGGTGTCTCAAATTTAATTGCGTCGGGAGTTACAGATTTTTGAAACAACAAATCCAGTTCTGTCCCACTGTGTGGCCCTTCAATTGTATTGGTTTTCAATTATTTGCATGAATTTTTTACATTCGTTATTGCACCTAAGAAATACCTTAAAGGAGTTAAATGTTTTTGCTTTCTTCGACCGCCACAGAGAGTCGATGTCGCTCTCCAGAAGATTTTATTGTCAAATGGACCGTGAAGTGGATAAAAATTGCTCAGGAACATTGGCATGGCGTTTCTCTCGGAGAGTCAGTCTTCGAGGGGAAAAAAATAAACTTTTTTACAGGTCTCTTTATATGGAAATTTCTTATTCTCGCCCTCAGTGCCCCAGGCGAAATTAAGGGTTTAGTATTTCCTTCATTCCTTTTCCCTCTTTCTGATAAAAAATCTTAGTTTCCTCGTAAAATATTATCTATTATATAGGTTTCTGTATAATTCAGTGGGTCTGATTGTGTAAATTGAATATTCTATTATTAATATCCAATCTATCCTAATCAGAGTACTGGGTCACGTTGAGTTGTCACTAAATTAAAAAAATATTGGAAGGGATAATAATAAATGTGGAAAAATTGAGAAAGTTCATTTGTCATCTTTAATGGAAAATATAAGAGTGATAAAAAGGACTAATCTTCATCGCGAAGAAACCTCCTTAACCTAACTCTAAAAGTGACAAATTGAGGTCGTTTAGAGAAAGGGCGAACTCTTAATGGCTCGTTTATTATATATTTTTACAGAGCCGCCTTTTATTTAGAGTATGAAACTTTGCAAGCAACGCGGCCGTTTGCACGTATTTTATAGCTCTTGTATTTTTCTTGGCCTTTATTGTTCACGTAACGTAATTTTTGTGTTATAGCTTCAATATTTAAAAGGAAGGACATTTTAGCGATTTGGCGATTAGGGTTTATCGATCCTTTGTGCCTTGTTCAATTAAAGTAGACCGTACAAAGGTGTGAGGAAACGACAGGGAGATCTCTAGAAAGCTTTGCACGTAATTATTTCCTTTCTACTCCAGCACCTTTTTCACACCCAGACTTGATTTAATTCAATCGAGCACGTGTCCGAACAACTTAAGTTAACTTTTTTTTTGTTGGTGTTCTTTTAAAAATTTGTTTAAAATAGTGAACAGAAAAAAAAAGTTGCTATTTTAAGGTTGATTACTTCTTTTCTTTTAGCTTTCGAAGGGCTTTAATATCTCGTTTTCCTGGGATGATCTGCTCCTGTGCAATTAAGGGGTCGAAATTGTAACCCCCGTCCCGTCTCCGGATTGCGGGAAAAGGCGGCAATCTTGAATCCCTTGGGGTTGGAGGGCGGGAACGCAAACAACCGAGTCACTAATCTTCCCTTGAATGAACTCTACCAAATGACAATTTCTCTTTTTAAATGACAAAGTCTCAGGTTCTTACTTTCCAAGCAAGGAATTTTCCGTATTTTTTCTAACTTTACATTTTATTTCAACTTTTATATTTTGTCATAAACGATCTCGATGTGTCTGGTTTGGTTGTGAACACGTATGAATTTAATTTCATTGCCCGGACGGGAGAGGCGAATTTGAAATTCTGATAAGCTCTCTGTAGTATGGTACGCGATGCGAAGCTGTCAATAAAGCCGCGGTGACAGTATAATGTTGTGTATACCATACCGGAGGCGACTTTATGTACAAATTCTTGTCGAGATATGACAAAAATAAAGACGTATTCAAGTCCTAGGGTTTTATGACGTCTCGAAACAGAAAAATCGTTATTAGGGTAAAAAAGCAAACTTCAAGACGAGTCGCAAATTTTTTATTCGTATTCTTTTTATCGAGTTTCTATAAAGTTTCACCTTTTACACGTTCTTTTCTTGTCGGATCATAACTCTGAACCAAATTTTTTTTTTATTATTGTATCTCTTCGCTCATAGGCCGTTTATAATAAAATTCATGTTTTGGTGATTCCAGTTGCTTTATAATGTAGCAATTAGGGAGATGTCAGATGACATGTCCAACTGAAACCTTTGTGCGAATGAAATCTCAAAATTAATTCAATCATACAGCATATAAACCCTCTGCCTAATTACTAATTACATTGTATAGTCAGTACAAATAAAATCAAAGTAACGTATCATTTTACTTAATATAATGATATTTTTTAGTTGATTTCCAAAGGAAATGAAGCTATTGTTATATGTAATGACATAAATGGCAAAATATTATATATAGGATAATGGTCTCTCCACAGGTTGGTAATATCTATAGGTGGCCTCAACATCCATCTATAGGTGGCCTCCACGTTCATCTATAGGAGGCCTCAATATCCATCTATAGATGGCCTCCACATCCATCTATAGCTGGCCTCCACATACATCAATAGGTGGCACACACACATTCATTATATGTAGTTCAGTTAAATTTCCATTTTGTTCTTGGCATCATTGGGCTTGATGTTTAATTAAGTTCCAGTAATTAGGTCTCCAGATGACTTTATTTTTTATTGGGTTAATTTGAGTCAGTAGTTACGATGTGAGGTCGAAAAGGTTTTCTGCACTATATTTTTATAGCCGTCTCGTATAAAAACGGAGGTGGGACCATTTGAGGTGGCAGTCAGGCGGTGAACGGTTTTGATGACTCCCTATCAAGGATCTGGAACAGGTGTGAAAATTTTCACTGCTTTCGTTTTACAACCGTTTTCTTTATCGAGGATCCCTTCAATATCTTTCCTAATACCACATACATCACCTTTCGATGAGTGATGTTCCTCGTTCATCATCGTTATCCTTGCAATAACGGCCGGACATTTTACACTATATTAACAATTTCTTATCCGCAATTTAATTTTTATTGAAAATCCGAACAACATTCCAACGTGTTGGTCGAGCAGGAAAAATTATTCAAGCGGTTTTTTCCCCTTCTTGGCACGTCTGGAATGTTTTCATGTCAACCCTGTGGTTCCACATAGCTTCCTGGCAATTTTTACACCCCTCTCAGTTGTAATTTATCTTTCCAGAGTTTTTTTTTCTGCATCCTCGACAAATAATTATTTGACCACTTTTTAAATTGCTGTAAATTGATTTCAACTCGAGTAGGTCACTCTCTAACTCCTCAAACTTTAGACGATGATTGCTCTTACTCTAGGAAAACTTTTCAATTGCTTTCCAGCGGTTTTAGCTGTAAATTAATGCAACTTCATTTCTGCATGTAGACTCTTTTTTCATTTTCAATCTTAATGAAGTTCTGAGAACACTTCGTCATTGTTTGGTTTTGATCCCAGATTAGAACTTAAGAATTTAAGTTTTTAATTTTTTAAAAACTTTTTTAGTTTGAAATCTTTTTAAGTAATTTAAATTATCTTCTCTCTTTATTTAAACAATTTCTCACGTCCATCATGATTAATTAAAATGCGGGCTTATCGTAATGATGTTTAACGAATCTCCTACTGTTAATTAGTGATAAATATTGATTCAATTTTTTTTGTCCCTTCCCCAAGTTGACTCCATCCTTTTTTATCTGGCATCACAATATACAATCACAATCTTTCTCACGAACTTTCAACGCTTAATTAAACATGGATAAACCAACCGATGTCTTTGATAAACTTTAACCGTTTTAGATAGTGACTTCTCCTGTTTTATTTTATTAACGTCATTAGTGTATAAATAAACTTGTTTTTATTTTGTACGGCCCATGGAGTTCTAGAGATAAAACTTTTTTGGATTGGGCATCTCGGTTTGCCTTCGCTTTTTCACTTCCAATCCACGCGATCCTTTTATAACTTATTTATAATTGGACGTGACGTGATGACATTATTTTTTAAAGAATGTTAATTTTTGATGAGTTCGTGCGTTGGCGAGACAGATGCAGGTTTTGTGTTTAAAGTAAATTACCTCATTTGCATGTCTGAGATCTTTTATAAAGGGAAATTTTTCCCCCCTCTCTTTTATGTAATCACTTTGTTTAGTATTATTGTGTCACTTTATTCTCCACTTTTGGTATACAATTTTAATATGACGTGATAATTTATTCTCTTCGTCTTTTCCCTATATTGGGTAAGAAGCTTAGAAACTAATTAGCGACTCTAACCAATTCCCTATTTGCTCCCGTATCCACACGGGGCTGGAAACGAAGACATGCGTGATAAACTTTATAGATAATTTAAACAGAAACTTGCATTTCTAATTAACGTTCATTTGAATCGTTTTGTGTAAAAATTTATTAAGAGGTTCGCCTCTCAACAAAATCAATATTTTATTAAATTTTACCATTGGAAATTATAATTGGAGGATTATCACTTTAGTGCTACAAGCATCAAAGAGGCAAGATTAGCTAAGGGTGATATAAAAAATGGTGTTGCGGTGCAAAAAAAAATTTCAGAGTGATTCTAGGTGAAATAATGTCCCATATTTCTAAGCGTTCGGGGGGAGGGGGGTTACGTAATGAGAGGGCGGGTGGTCTTTCTCGTCCGGTTCGCGGGAGGACTATATTATTTCGGGTGGTGGGGCCGCTTTTTACTCCTGGGTTGTCGGCGGGCGCGGGAGGAGGGGCGCCCGGGTGTTGATCGAACCTTTAGTTGACGGTCAGACGTTCGTTTGCGCGCACCCGCCTACGCGATCCGAACGGGATTTCGACTTCATTCCGACCCCGGACTCCTTCGAGATCACACCGGTAAGGTGTTACTTTTCATTATCAGTTGACGAATTATTTAGCTCATGTCAGCCTCTATTTATACCAGCTCCTTATCATTTGTTGGCGTTAATGACCTTAAATCAAGATTTCTTTTTTATCTGTGATGGAGAATTTTTTTAGTATCATATAACTGCAAAATAGGCAACATTCTTAATGATTCATCTTTTATCCTACTAGTCATGCAGCATCTAAAACAAATAAATTATTCATTTATAATTTGTTTGGTTATCATTTGATTAACCTCGTGACTTCCTTTACCTATTTCGCTTATTAATTTATTTTCAGTTGCTCTTTCATTTTATACAGACTTTGAAATTCTATTTTGCTAGATTTGTTTTTCCAAATGAATTGAAAAATTGTTTTTTAAAAGTATGCTCGTTTCGTTCGCTGTATGGATTTGCAGTATGTATGTCCAAAATACTAATTACTGGGCATCAATGAGACAAAAGCAGGCTTTCAGCTTAAAACCTAAATCCTCTTTTCAATTTCCTCTACAAAAAGGGTCAGTCGACTTTTTTTCCCCACTCCCTTTCAAACGCGTTTATTAGAATCATTTAAAACAAATAAAAATTCAAGTGAAAATCCTTTTTATTAGGAGAAGCATTTTCTTTTGAAGTCATATACGAAAAAAATTAAATGAAAATGTCGTTTTTTCATAAAATTTTGCTAATGGAAATCGCCATAATGAAGAGTTGGGGTGTAATATAGCGAATTTAAAATCCTTACGTGTACAAGGAAGAAAGGCAATCTCCTGCACGGATCTTCGAAGCGGAAATGAGCTGGTTTTTGGTAGCACGGCCAACGACCCGTGTTCCTGAAGAAGGGTTGCTGGATGGGGAGAAAAAAATCTCGGGATAACACCTCGGAACGAGGGAAAGGTTTAGCATGTTATAATCCTGGTTTTTTCAACCTCTCACCTCTCCAGGGCAACATAAACATCCGCAGACATTGAATTTTCAATTTCATTTCCCAAGTTAACAGTTTTTTTGAAGATTGTTTCGTTGTCAACGTTTTCTCTATTGTTATGTATTTAATAACGTAATTAGAATCAAACGTTTGTGTCAGGACCAGTTGATTAAGGAACAATTTGGTTAGTGCGGCCTCCCGACCGGTGTAGAAGGCTAATAGTTAACATTGTGGAGAAGCAGTTGTCGCATAGTTAGGCCACAATCTCACCGCCTTAATTAAACCCTTAACTAGTTCAACTTGTCACGCGCCTGGTAAATATTTTGGTCACTCCAACCCCCCTTTGAGCTCACCCTCTGCGTTATTGAATTCCTTTTGGTCTATTTGTTATTTCCACTAAAGGCTTTACGGTTCAATCTCATACCACACATATTTGGTGATAATGGTGAAGAAAGCTTTTTTACTCCGCAAATTGAGATCAAAAAGTTAGCTTCTAACCAATTATGATGGTAGGTTGTGCATTTTCCACAATCGAATATTTACGTGCTAAACGTCTTTATCTCGTCAATTAAAAGAAAGACCTTGTTAGTTAGAACGTGAACTTCTGTTTTCCTGATTGATATCTCAAATTGCCTTACTTCTACCTAGTTTCGGCTGTTTAAACAGCGAATTTTCAGACTCGTTAAAGGATTTTATACTTTCAAAACTGTTATTTTTGTAAGCGTGGCACGTGTAGGAATAGAATTCCCTTTGGGAGTCGGCGAGAATGCTTTGAATCCCCGTTGCGGGCATTACAGACCGCCGATCGTATAAATTCTCAATGCCTGGATAAGAGACTATAGTTCCCGCGTGCGGGCGAACCCGGCGGTCAACACTAAATTCAAATGGGGGGACTCGCGAAGGCCATAACCAGATTAGAGGTTAATATCGCCGGCTCTAAATATTTTCCTCTTTTAAACGAGGATACTGCAAAAAATCTCCGGGCGATTTTTATCATTTCAAAGAGTGCTTTCTTTCCTAATAAATGATTCAATACCAATTACACAACTCCTCGACCGGTCGAGTACTTGAGTGCCAACAAACCCAGAGTAGATTTATTTATTTTTCAATTCGCTTCTTTTTTTCCCCTCCATTTAGAAACCCTAGACCTCTTATGACTGCATCGATTATTGGCGTGAATAAGCTTTTCAATTTATTTGAACCAAAATATAAATTAATCATAAATGTTGCGAGAACAAAAAGTGTCTAAAGCAAAAGAGCGATTGAGAGGTCAACTAATTGAATTCAATTGACTTGAGTGTTACTTTACTCCTTTATAACTTTATCCTGGCATCAACTAGCTGGGCAAACAAATATTAAATATTGAAATGATTTTATATAATTTATACAACTTTATTTAAACATGGCCGAAACTAAACTAAAACTATCAGCTGATGTCCTCCTATTTTATAACATTACACCCATCCGATCTTGGAAAATGCTCGAACATTGTCATTGTTGGGATCCAGCAAAGAGTCCGTCGGCAGTCCGACGTCACTTGGCACTCCAATGCCTCCCAACTCCTTTCTTCGTCCTCTTCGGAAAAACTCGGGTCTTCCTCATCGACCTCTTCAGACTCAATACCTCTTCGTCGTCGTCCTCACGACCTCATCTTCTTCAGGCTCAATACCTCTTCATCGTCCTCCTCACGAACTCATCTTCTTCTCCATGCTCTTGTATATCTCTTCATTATCTCGTGTACATCTCTTCATTTTCTCTTGTATATCTCTTCATTTTCTCTTGTATATCTCTTCACTATCTCTTGTGTATCTCTTCACTATCTCTTGTGTATCTCTCCACTATCTCTTGTGTATCTCTCCACTATCTCTTGTGTATCTCTTCACTACCTCTTTTATATCTCTTCTTGTATATCTCTTCATGAACTCTTGAATGTCTCTTCACTATCTCTGGTATATCTCTTCACTATCTCTTGTATAATCTCTTCACTATCTCTGGTATATCTCTTCACTATCATTATCCATTATCCTCGATCTCTTTTTCATCAAACTTTATATCTCTCTTTATCTCTTAACAAACTATTTTCAACTCTTCTTTATCAAAATCAAATCATTGTATCTCTTCTTTTTCTCTTTTTACCGCTTCACTGTCGTCCTTTTCCTCCTCCTCCCCTTCACAAAAATGGATGTGTGAACTCTCCCCTTTATGTAACGAGTGTCCGGGCCAATGTAGTTTCCAGCAGTGCCCTAGGTCTAAGGGAACAGTACTGGACGTACGACGAACGTACGGTTTTCATCCGAAAACTAAAACAACAGCCCCAAACACATCTCCCGACTAAACAGTCCATTACCTACTGCAGGAGGAGTTCTTTCCACTTCTGACACCATTGAAATGATTTTATATAATTTATACAACTTTATTTAAACATGGCCGAAACTAAACTAAAACTATCAGCTGATGTCCTCCTATTTTATAACAATATAAACACTTTTTACCGTTATCTCGGAACGGATTAATTAACTTTTTTATGCAGACCTTGTAATTATTAATCTATCGATGTTTCCGTTAGTTTATCTAATCAAAACACTCGCTTTTTATTTTTATTTTTTTCTCTAAGCATTAATAAAGCTCTTATCCCAGAATAATTATTTTTAAAAAAATTTTTCAACAATATGTGGCTTTTAGATAAAACATAGCTTTTTATAAAGCGGATTTATTGCCTTCAAAAAAATACTGCATGGGGATTCAATCAATATCAAATATCACAATAGTTTAAATTTTATTCTTGGGACTTCAATATGATGATATAAAATTTGAATCTGACTGAATCAAATGACGTTTTAAACCTTTCGTCTGTTATATTTAAAATTCTAATGAAAATTACCAGAAAAGTGTTGACGAAGGTTTTATATTATTCAAAGTTTATTCAGTGGCCAACTGTTTATACAGCTTTTCTCTTCTTTTGTTTTTAAGTCCATTCTTTTTCCCCCCTGTATAGGATTTAACCTTTTTTTTTCTCTCTAAATAAACGATTTCTTGATTATTTTACTGAAAATTCACTCAAAAAGGATTTTAAATTTCTCAATAACCAATTTTCATAACTTTGAAGTCGCGAATGAAATTAATATTCTTCCCCTTCCCCTTTCCTTTTTGTATGAAAGCGTCTGAAAATTTTGTTGTTTTAAAGCATAAAGTTTTGTCCCCTTTTAAAGTTCGAAATTCGCATTTATCCTTGGAAAGTTTTGTCATGGCAAAAAAGTATGTTTTAATTGATTTCATTTTTGAAAATTAAACAAATAATTTTTTATCTCTTATCGTCCTTGTCACTTTTCAAGCTTGCTGTGCTGAATGACTGGTTGTTTTTGACAAGAGCTTCTCACAAAGTCTATCCACACTTCAGATAAGAGGAAGCTCCTCAAAACGTCCCGCACACCTATTTATATAGACAATCCTCTGTACTATCAACTTTTACGACACGTCTCTTGAGTTTTAAACGATATAGCCTCGAAACAAAAACGGTTTAAGCAATTAGTTGATGAATTTCTTCATTTTTTTATAAACTAGATTCCATCGAGCTATTAATCGATACTGTCAGAAACATGAAGAAAACTTTTAAGTATTTTTCCCCCTTTTTCGTATCTCGGATAATCTTATTCCTTACAAACCTATCGCGTAAGCACTGGAAACGGTCGATTTTTCATCTTTTGATGATGTAAGGGGAAAAAGCGAACCTTTTTTTCTCGTTGGCCCGACATAAAAAAAAAGGTCCCGCCTAATTTCGCCGGATAAAGCGAAAGGACATTTGGGCTTACGATATTTTCGTACCTCGACAAAAACTTACCCCGTAATAGCCTGTCCTGACATTTCTATAATGTGTCAAATCTTTTTTTATTTTTAATATCTTGATGCTTTTTTCTGGAGTAAAAGAAAAATAACAGGAAGTCATTTCAATTAGCTCGGCCAATTCTAAACCGGATAATCAGCGTAATTGCTGCTCTACACTTTAAACCCACCGATAAGAGGTCCCGGCGGATATATTTTTTAAAACTCTTTTTCACCTTTCAAAATGATAGAAAAAATTTGTCCTTAGGATTATTTTAGAAGTGAACATTGAATAAATCAATGTTGTACGTGGAATTTGTTATAAACAGCAATAACCAAGGTTGAATAAGAAATATGATCAACCTTCTTAGAAGCATCTAATTATTTCTTGGAAAAATGCATCTATTGCATGATTCATATTAAAGAATCGATATGGTTCGTGATCGTGTTAAAACTTCCAAAAGTTTCGATTGAGACTAAAAAGCAAAAGAAGTTTGAGAAGTCGCTAAGATCGGTTTTTCTTGGGAGGGGGTGGTTTAAGGACTGAGCTGGCATTGCATTATGCATGCCTATGGAAATTTGTGATTGCCCGCAGCCAATATATCTGTCGAATCCCCGTGTATAAATCAATCACACATTTCTGCCATATCGCATCGGAAATCAGGCCGCCGATCTTTCCTCGATGATAACCTCAAATGTAATTCGTGCGTGAAGAAACATATTCGGTACTAACACGATATTAAAAGCGATTTTTTCGATATTTTCCGTCAGATTTAAAGGCTTATTTGCATATGTGCACCAAGAATATTCTAATTCTCGAAGCTTCCCCTTTGATCGAATCGACACCGCTAATCGCCTTATCACGAACTGTCCCGAGGGTCTTATTCAATAATCGTGACCCCCCTCAGTTCCAGTTCCACCCTCTAAATAGATTGACACGATAGGGAGCTTTTATAATTAAGAACGGGATCGATTTTAATTACCAGAAGGGTGCAGTTCTGAATTATTATTTTGTGTCACAATAAGTATCTTTTAATGAATTCCTCGAAATCAGGAAAAACGGATGTTCATTAATTTACAACAAAAATTTAATTTTCATTCGTGCCGACGTTTTATTTTAGTTCATTATTATGAGAACGGAATTTTCAATTTAAAATGTAAATTCATTCATCATAAAACGCGTGTGGATTACAATTGATTCATTTACTGGTGTACCTAAGAATGCAAATTTTAATTTTTTTTTCTCTCGCGTTTTGTACTATTTAGTACAACTTTTGATATATTTTTTAAAAATTAGGTAAAGTAACTTCTTATTTGAAGAAAAAAAAAATGGCGAAATTACTTTATAACAAGGTAAAAAAGTTAAGAAAAAAACTTCAAAAGTTGATCGCTTTTATGAATATTTTATACCCGATTTTCCTTTCCAATCATTTTTTTCCAGATAATCGCGACATGGAAATTCCGAAGAAAGTTAGCGACCGTTAATAATCATAACGTTATAAATCAGATTTTTTTACATTTTGCTTACCCCACACGCTCGGTTTGTCCCTTTGCCGAATCCGGCTTATTTAAGCTTCGGTTACTTTCAAATTTACAGATCTAGAGAGAGAATGGGCGGAAAAAAAGAAAAAAAAAAAGTTCGAGTTGGGCGTTGAAAATTTTCCGAATCGACGGCCTTTTATGATAAACTCATTGATTTTACATTAGCTGGTACTATCACCGCTCTTTTCCCTTATCTGGGACGCCCCCTCTTTCTCCCTTCTGAAAAAACGATTTTGACCTTTTTGTAATACGCGAAACCCTTTTTGCTTCTTTAAACGCTTAAAATGTAGGTTAATTTTTCGATTACTATTCATGTTTTTGTGGTCAATGACTTGTTACCTTTTCAAGTTTTTTCGCGAAACGAATAGGTGAACACAAGAGTCTGGGAATTGTATTTTTGTGTAAGAAGCCAACTGGTTGTCATCCGGATGAAATATGTATGTATGCAGATAGGATTTTCGTTTCTGTGCTATCGCCCCTTTTCCCTCAACCTTCGCTTCGTTCATCCCTTTCTTTTTTCGAATTTCATTCAATCACTCCCACCATTTTCTTCCTCCGCCATTTTGGACGAAAGGGAAACGAGTAAACAACACTTTAATAAGTACGTTTTGTTTGCACCGAATGAGAGAGCCCTGGCCTTGGAAGTTACCCGAGATATGAGAAGGGTCAAAGTTTCCACCCTCACTTGTTTATTTTGCCATTAGTAGAACGGCACCCCCCTTACAACTTAAATCACACTCCAGTCTACCTTCCAAGTTTGTCCTTGATGATTTATAAACTTCAAGACTTCTTTATAAATTACATTTTTTCCATTTCTATAAATAAGTCTAAATGAAACAAAGTTTTTGTTCTTGACGTTAATTTGAATTTTCAATTTTTCATTTCGTCTTTGACAAGGCATTAAGGCCCCTATCTGCAAAATGGCGATGCCTTAAAAGGCTTTAAAAATTAATAAAACGTCAAAGTCCTTTTATAAAAAACAAGTTTTACGCCTTTCCGCATAGAAAAATCAATTTCTGAACTTTTTATAGTGCGACAAAAGAAAAAAGTTAAGTACAAGCTAAAGTATGCACATTTTCGCTCTTTCATGATAACAAAACTGTTCATGGGTGCTTAAATAAATAGTTTCCTTGCATAAAGGGACCTGTTGCTTCTCTGACTTCAAAAATATCTAGATTTTATTACTTAAAAAAGTCTTCTTTTTGATATGACATTTTAAAAATCACTTATTCATTATTTTTTTGCGGGAAAATTTATTTACCTCGACTTGAAAACGCTAAAAGTTTTTTTAGGTGTTAAAAAAAACTGACGTTAACGGGTGCCCAAAGTTGAAGGGATAAGAGGGGGTTAGGAGGGAAAACTTTTTCGTCGAGGAAGGTTTTTTGCATAGAAGAAAAAAAAAGTGAGGGAAGGGCTTTAACTGTCTACTACACACGGATACATACTTGCTGAAATTCCCGGGACGCCTCGACGTTGAAAACCCGGGATAAACATCAAACATGAAGAGGGATTTTTTTTGCCCTTCTTCACGCCTGATTCACCTCATTTTAAGTCAACATATTTCGACTTAATTTTTAAACTAATTAAAATAAAAATTAATAATTTTCAGTTTATATTCGATGGACGAAGCCTACTAAATAATTAGAGGTGAGCTTGAATTTTATTCCTCATAATAACATTTTATTTATTTTCCTCGTTAATATTTAACACTGCTGGTACAAAATAGGTGACCTGATCGATGATAAAATTCCTGTTACTGTTATTTTTATAAGAGCTTAGGTACATAATACCCTGTGTTAATATCTAAATGATTTCTAGATATTGAACAGTTTGAAAAGTTGATCGCTTAAAGGCTCCTGTTGAAATGATGAAAATTTGTCAAAAAATGGTATGATTGATCTTTGATTTTGGTTCGTGTCTATTGATCAAAGGACGATATTGTAATGCTCCAATATTCTAATGCTCTCGACGTTTGCTTAGTGCTGATGACTCTGAATGATCAAAGGGTTTCGAAAATAGGAGATAATCTAGTTGGAAAATTTTCTTTAGGTTTTGTACTAGAAAATTTATCTTTCTAGTTTCATCCTCTCTGACGTCATTAATTAAATCCCTGGTGCAACTTCGCTTTTCCGAGATTAGAGGGATTTATCAAAAGGAATGTTTTACGTTGGAAAACTCTTTTTTCAAAAAGCGATAGTAGAAAAAAAAAGCCACTAATTCTCTAAGTCGACCTTTATGTCATAGATCATGAGAAAATTAATTAAAAGCTTTTTAAACAGTTTTTTAATGCGTATGTCGATAATCTAATTTTTGTTCCCCTCTTCATCCAAGAAATATGAGATAAGTTATAATTAGCTTATAAATAACACGCATAATAGTATTACCTATCTTGAAGTTTTTATTATGTAACCTGTCTGCGTTGGCCGTTTTCAGGGCCGATAGCTTCAGCGGCTTGCGTCAGCAAAAAAACAAACATTGATCAGATGTGTCTCTTTAGGCGGGGGTAGTCGGGCGAGCCTATTTTTGACCTACATTCTTTCTATTTTATTGGATTTATACTCGTACCAGTCGTTCAAAAAATATCGATGCTGGCAATAAAGTAAATAAAGGTGCATTAAAGATACATAAAAAGTGAACGCTTCGTGTTAAAGTTCGCGTGTGAGAAACGTTGTTTTGATTATATTTAAGGAAAAACGTGAATCCCCTTTATCTTGGTCACCTTGCCCTCGCAAACATTACGTGCTTTCCACCCCAACGTTATTTTCCTAAAGACTATTTCTAGCTAAATTGAGTCTCTAAAATTAGCTCCCGAGTCTTCTATAAATATTTTCGGAATTGATCCTTCGTGGGGACAAATTGGCAAACTGAGGTGAGCATTAAGGTAGCATGGGAATATGTTCGGAAGACGTATATTGCCGAGCGAACCTCGTGGTGGCTCATTGTGGAATGCTGTAATAAATCGTAGGTACGCGCCCTTAGGCATAAATAATGGCTAATAACTCGTCGTGTATAAATCACTAATATGTTTTGAGTACCGACCCAAACAATCGCGGAAAGTAATTTACGACTAATGGAAAGGGTCCAAGAAGCGATGTGAAAACCGACAAAAGCATGCTAATGAGTCGAACGTGACAAAAATGGGAATTATATGAAAATCGTAATGGTAGTGGCCCGATCCCTTTGACAATTTTTTTTATCTCCGCTTTTCACTTTGGCCCTCTAATGGCAAAGGATGAAAAGCACTTTTTCGATTGTTCAAATTTATTGATTTCTCGCATCATTTTACAAGTGTCTGGAATTTAGTTAACCTCTTTGTAAGTTAATGAAATAACCAAGATGTTCTCTTTGCTTAAACCGCTCATATGCTTTCTCTAATTGCCTCATTTAAACTTAAAAGAGGCACTAATTAAAATACACTCTCGCATAAAATACACCTGTCGAGGTTTTTGCCCGAAAAATGAAAAAAGTATACTTTTGGTGCGCATTAAGGGTTTCGGACGGAAGTAGGGCGTGAGAAACCAGACAGACTTCCTTTTTATAGGAAGTGAAGTCTTTTCCAAAGCTTCCAGCCGTTCCATTCTGGGCGGTGTCATGTTCTCTATATCCACCGGATATATCACACTCTTCTCGTTGTTGTTTCGCGGGCCGGAGTATTTTGTCATAGGCCATGATAAAACAACCCTTCAAGCGACAGAAAAAACCTCTTTGTTCTATAAATTATATCTGATAGCGAACTTCAAGGATCCTTGTAAAAGTTTTGTTCTCTATTGAAAATTATTTATAAGAAAAACCTTTGAAGTTGTTTTTCGTTTAATTTTTTTCTTCTCTTTTTTTTTAATTTTAAATAAACTCGATCAAATTGAAAATTTTTCATCGGTTTGATGTTAATTAGCGGATAGGTTCTCTTTGAAATGGGAGTTGGAAAGCGATTAAGTCCTTCTTAAAAGCATTGTTACGGCCAAAAGATCAAAGCTTGAGGCGATATTGCTTTCCGACCAATAACTTATTAGGGCAAAGCTCGAAGCTTCTATGCACACAAGGGATTCGACTTTTCGCCGCATTGATCTTCGCCCTTCATTAGACTCTTCAAATCTGTTTTTCAAATTTTTTTTCTCCCTTCAGGTGCACTCTGAAGTTAAAAATTGTCCATCACATCTTCTCCGGTGCTTGACAGATTCGTTATTCTGTTCAGCATAAAAAAATTTAAATCTTCCTCTTATTTTTCTACATGAAAATATCAATTTTTTAATTAAAATTAAACCTCTCCAAGGTATGCAATAAATTTTATTATAAAATCGAGACTTCAAAAAAAGAGGGTTGAATGGAGCTGGCTGACCTAGATTCTGTTAGTTCTTTCAATGCTATGGAAAACAAAATAAATTTAATAATATAAAAATTCAATATGCATAGTTGCATTGTAGTTCAAAATTGTATGAAGGTATTTTTAGTTTTATAAAATATGTAGGTACCTACATAAAAGAAAAAAAGAATTTTTTTCCAGTATCATTGCCTCTCACGCTTGTAGTCTCTTTTTCTCTCGTCTTCCGCTTTATACTTTGTATTATATCGAGAAATGCTTTTGAGATGAGCTTCCTTCACAAAGGGTAGCATTTTACGGACGAAGGGTTGAAATTAAACGGCAGTGGTTGAAAGGGGGGCGGTGATGTTAGATGAGGGTCTCTTTTAAAAGCCTTTACTGCTTTTTTATGAATCCCACAATTCCGTTTTTTTAGTTTCGATGCAAATTCACTCTCAAAATAAGTCCTATTTGGAATCCCTTTTGTTCCCCTTTTCCAATGAAATAAAACAAAAACGTCCAGTTTCAGTGACGTCTGGTTCAAATTAGAGTATGAAGTACAGCTCGTTAGGCAATGATGCTAATCCGATGTAAGCCTCTTAGCGAAACAGTTTGTAAGCCTGAGTGTACCTAGAAATACACGTATTGGCGGTTGAATCCTACCCGTAGGAAATCCCATCTAATTGAAAACCTTTCCGTACCATTTCCATTTCATACATGACGTAATGAACAATAAACATCCATGTTAATCAGCCTTACATTAAACCTCTTTGTCGGAAAATAGCGCACCCTAGAATATTCTAGTCTATTTCACGCTCAGCATGGCTCAACACAATAATCACTTATGAGCCTGCACCGAATGGGATTGAAGTTTTTCATAGAATTCCTATCTAGGTGTGTTTATTTAAATAAATTTCCACTTCTCTTTTGTATGAATATTCAAAACCTAAATTCAATCTTGACCGATCTTAATTAAGCCGTGTATAAACTCAGGGAGGCTATAAAACTTGTATTCAGAGGATCGTAAAACGTTAGAATGGTGTCTCTTTAATTTAATCCTTTTCAGTTTATTAAGCAATGAATGTTAAAACGTGGAAGAATCGCAAAAAAAGGCGGAAGTTATATGAGGATTAACGAGGGATATCCCCTGGGCAGGGATTGTTCTCGAAATCGGCTGTAAAGGCAACTTAATATGCGGCTAAGTCACCTACTCGTATGTCCTTTAATCCAATTTTCCCTTTCACAGGGCGATAAACATCGGATTAGAGACCGCACTGCTGGACCAACTACTTCAATGAAATCCTCTCATGTATCACATTAACAACTTGGAACCTTCCCGTATTAGGCCAATTAGGGGTAAATTTGGCCCGCTCTGAAATTTAGTTTGAAATATTATGCCGAAAGAGAATGTAAAGGAAAATCTGATATGTCGCGTGATTCGACATCCGGGGCCTGATAAAGTCTGATTGACTTATGTTGATGCCAAGCACGTAGACGGAGCTGCCCTAATTATCCGTGAAATAGCTTCGAGACAAACAAAAATACAACTTGTATTTCTAGTCCATTGATTTGTCGACCGGGCATTTGCTTGAGTCCACATCCCTTTCGGATTACTGTCCTGAGACGGTTTCGAAGAGGACGGGGGGAAAAAAAGTAGCCCCATTGTCTTTTTTAGACTGACATCTCCATTAAAAGAGAGTCTTCCAAAAGCACTTTTTTTCTTTGTCTTTGTTTATTTTTACCCTGCGATAAATTCACCACCTTAAAAAAACGAGAAATGGAAATTAAAACCCGATACGCTGAGGATTAATTCAACTTGGAACAACTTTTCAAATCCCCTTCTCGAGAGAAAATTACTATAGAGAAACAAAATGTTCTTTGCATAGATAAGGAAGAAGAAAACTCGAAGAGGCTTAGTGAACTTATCGTACAAGGAATGCCTTTGAGTTACTAATTTCCCACCGGGTCTAAATCCACTGGCTAGCACAATATTCCGTGCTTGTCTTACCTACATAATTCTCACAACTTTAAAGAAGTCATAACTTGAAATAAGTTGGTGTTATACTTATTGTGTTCTTTATTATTGAATTTTAAAAAAATAAAGCGTAACAAGTTTTAATATTCATTATTAAATATTACCATGCTATAAACGTCAACGCTTTTATAGGTCGTAAAAAATGAGTTTTTAGTATTATTATAAATGATTTTTTTGAATTTTAATATGTGAAGGGAGTAAAACTTTACAGCCGTGAAAAGTGTGAAATGGTGAAATTTCTATGGCAGGTATGTACATAATATTGGCGAGGGGGAAAAAACGTTGCCGGCGTTGTAACGCCATATGCCACCTTCAGTCGCATGTCAAATCCCCCTACCCCGCGTCACCTTTTCTGTACAAGCTAAACTCTGATATTTCCTCGGACAATGCGATGAAAACCATGTCCGCGCGATTCTCAGCTAAACTTGCCCTTCCGTTTCAGAGCTCCCTTCACAAAGGCGATCGATTCCTCTGGAAATGATTGAACACGAAGCAATAATTTCAGTGTTCACACCATAAAGTTTTTTACTCACCCAAGGGTATTCTCATTGGAAATAAAAGTTGCTTAATTCAATTCTCTCCTGTGCCAACGTTAATCAAGTTGAAACTAAACCTAATTTTGACGCTACACCAATTTCGTTGGTAAAATACATGAAATTTTACGTCTTTTGTTTCATTTATGCCAAAGTTGAAGTTTAAACAAGGGTAACGGTCGTTAGCGACCTCAACTCTGTTGCACCCCGTAACCCTTTCCATCTCAGTTGCCTCAAACCTTTTCTTATTAAATCATATCGTTTAATTAAGATCTCGACCCCTTGTTTAACACGGTCGTTCGATAATTCCCCCTGGCCATAATTAAACTATTGTTTTAAAAAAGTTTTCAAAATTTAAATTTTATGCTCGAGTTTTGTGACTGAAACAAAACAGGGAGGGTTTCATTATAAAATGCATTAGGTGGTTGGCTTCATGTAATAGGTGGCTTGGTCTCTCACCTTCCTGAATACCAAATACCCCCTCGTACACCTCTTACATTTAGCCAGGGGTTTCAAAAGACTTTATTCATAGAGCTCAAGTATACAAAATATATCCCTTATACCCGGCTTAGGCCTCCCTTCCCGTAAATTCCCCAAGGTGGCCTTCGTATTGTTCTCGATATTAGAGGTTCCTTTCAAAAACCTCTCTGTTGTTAATTTTGCGAATTCCAGCAAAGTCGTTAACATTAGAACCTTTGATATTCCCATTGGGCACATCAATGATACCCTTCGACATCCTGCTCCGGCTAATTCTAAACCTTCTGGCTAACGCTTTCTTATTCAAGTTTGCCAAAAAGTTTCTTTTCCATTTACTACCTTGTCTGAATTTCCTTTCCATTTCAGACTAAAGAGCTGTTTTGGCCGATTCCCAAATGCTCGATGCAAAACAGCGAGTTACATTTAAATAGTCTAAAGGGGTTGTTTTAACTAGGCTACTTTCTGTTCCCGAAATGTTCAACCATCCATCATTCCCCTTGGGTCCATCAACCTCGTACATAACTTTTCTTCAAGACTCCGCAAGCTCAAGCCCGTTTTTTTCCCTTCCCTTGGGGCACTCCCAAGCTAAATCTCATTTAGGATCTTTCCAAGCAACGCAATTAATTTACCGGCAATTTTTTTTTAACATCCTCGCTATTCTCTTTCATCCGGGCGACATTTTCTACTGTAATTAAAGCCCCCTTTTTTTTCTACCTTTCCTGTTAGTCTTTCATTCATTCTCGTTTTATTTTATTACCTTTTTTTTTACAAACCTAAAGAATTATTTTAATAAACTTATAACGATCTGAGGCTAATTTAAACCTTTTTGCTTTCCTTTATGAATTGAAACTCGACGTTTTATTTTGATTAAACCAGGATTTTCGCCGACAGACGTATAAATATTTGCACTGACTTTGAACAAGTAAATCCCATTTGTAGAGGATTACTAACGCTACGCTGGATTTAGTTAACAATACGGTCTTCTACACTCACAGCTGGTGACACCGCAGTATGAAACCATTTTGACCGTAAAACGTTACCGAATAGCCTTGAAATGTCTCCTCCCCACAAAACGGAAGTAATAATTGCAATCCAACAATTGGTTTTTTTCTTATACTGCCCTTCAATTCAAGTTGGAAATAAAAGTTGAAATGCTGTATTCACGGATGGACTCTATTGATTTTCCACCCCAGCGCCTATCTTTTATAGGAGTTTTCCATTGTTTTAGTGCATGCATCGTTATATTTAGTCAGGCAGAACGGTCCTAAATAACATCTCTATTAGTCCGAGTAGGAAATAAATAAAAAATTTTATATTCGTATATGAGATGAAAATACGTAGCACACCTGTAGCGTGTAATAAAGTGGTCAAGTTAAACTTCCGCTCGTTGCTTACAACTTCCACCCACGTAGGTTCTACTACATTTTTTAAAACAGCTGTGTTATTGTTAAGGGGAGTAGGAGATACTCCTACAAAGGTAAAACGATGGAAACCGCTGTTCTACATCCAAAAGAGCCCTTCTACATTCCCTTCCATTTGCATAATGACGAGCATAAATAATATTAAGTTTAACTCCGGGATTCCCCCACCACCCTTTATCTGGCAGTGACGTGTGTTTCGTTTCAACCTACTCTCGGTTTAATCCCTGGAAACTTATGGCATATCTTGATATCTAGTAAAAAGGGGAGGGAAAACTTAGCCGTAAGTTTAAGTACGAATATAAGAAAGGAGATTATGAAACTTTACAGCCGACCATAAAGGACTAGAAAGGATAAACTTCCGCTAAATTTATTTTTTATCTTCTTCATTTATTCAAATTCTATTTCTCGTTTTAATCAAATTAAATAATTTAATAGCAGAATGAACCTTCTGCTTAACGTCCTCCCTCGCCCTATAAAATTTAAAATGAGCTGCCCATAAAATGGGAAATTATCATCGACAGAGAAAAGTCATTTTCATTCAACGACCACGGTAAAAGTCGTTACTTTTATGCCAATTCGTTGAATTTCACTGGAATTCATTATTGAGGTCAAATTTACCACTGATTTAGCACAAAAAATATACGTCAGGTAATAAAAATGTGAAAAGATAAGAAGTTTTCATGCTAAAAATAATAATGTTCAGGTGTATAAAACGTAACGTTGTCTCCTTTTCTCCGGTAATGGGTTGAAGATAAGATTTTTGAGCGTACCAGGAGTCGGATCAGGCTAAAATCTTCCTATTACCAACTTCTAATCTCGACGAATCGGATTTTATCCGCGCTTTTATGGAACTGAGAAAAGAATCTTACGCTTTTCCACCGTCTGTGTCACGCCTTGGCCTTCCCCTCCGTATTGTAAAATATGCCTAATGCCTCCTTATCTTCTCAATTAGGGATATGGAGGATCGTTACGAAAATTACTTCCCTCCCCCTTCAATCCCTCTCTTATCTCCTCCGTCACACGACTGGATCACCTACAGTTAGCATAACTTCCCTGCTAATGACTGTCAATTATTTCTTTAAATTTTTTTTTAAATTTTTTGTAATGATGTCATTAAAATGCAACCACAGCGACAACACCGTTTTCATAATTGCTTCATTTATTTCTCTAATTTGTTTCGGCTCCTTTAAATTGCTTTTTTGACAAAACTACCTTTTTGAGTTCAATTACCAGGAAGCTCTTGAACTAATTTGATCCTTTAATCTTCTACGTCATTTATTATTAAATTGTTAATAAAACATCAAAGAGTATAACGAAAAGAAAAACAAAAAAGAACCACGCAAATAATCAATACTAGTCCGGCGGGACAAGTTAGTTTTCACCGTTGTAAAAAGTTAGCTTTAAGTTTAGGAGGTTCAGAAGTTTGATACCGTCTTGTCCTGTTTACTCTGAAGCCTTGGAAGAATTTCTCCAGTTTATCTTATTGTCTGGGTTGTTCTTTTCGAGCCTCTATAATTTTATCCTCTCATAGAAGTTTATAACCGATATAATTGCAGCATGTTGTTTATGGCTTTCAATTTCATCAAGATTAAATGAAACGCAATAGATGTGTCATTAGAGCAAATAACCTCTAAGTATTAACCACCAGAGCTCATAGTTTAATGGCTTATGTCGGACAATATCCTGTTATAAATCGTATCTCCTTACAAATTGACCCTTATCTCCATTCATACATAAATTGTGTGAAATAGCGACTTTTTTTATTTAAAAACTTTAGCCTAAAAAATATGAACTAGAGAGGGCGAAAAGAAGTTTTTCGTGTTACAGTAACAATAAAGTAAACCTCTTTTGTTTTAACTACCTCCTTGGGAACAATTTATCTAACTCACACATTTTCAAGCTATTTATTTGAATATCTTTTTATTTTTAAATGAATTTATCGATGTCTATAAAGACCTTCGTGTGTGTTAGACTGTTTTCGTGCATACGTGACTTTAACATTACAAGCGTAACTAATTTCACCTCGGCTTCTTTTTAACGCCACCTAATTTACTGAGAAAAAACACTGAAGATGTTTCTTTGATTTAATGCCTTCTGAATAATTTTTGTATGAATATATCACCTTGACATGGGATGTGATTTAAAGAGGGCCGAACAAGTGATTGAAGGGAAATGTAATAAAACCTGCTTGAATTTAATAAGGGCCTGACGACGTCGGCTTTTGAAAAGGGAAGGGATCGGCGGGGAGGAGTGGCTGCGACATGCTCTGTGATTGATGATCAACAAGATTCACAACATATTCGTTTTAATAACACTTTTTTCACGTCACCGATCGCTCACCCCTATCAATTCTTAATTAAATCAAAGTTTAAAAGGATAAAATAAAATTGGTCCATTAAATCCCGGCGTTTGACAGCATCTGTATCCGATTGGACGATTCGGAAGTAGTCGAAAGTGGTAAGCTACTTTGGCTAAAAGGGCCCGGTAAGCCGATTTTAACAAATTGGATCTCGGCGGTTTTCTAATGCTCCCGACAAAGATTATGGCTTCCCGGGCTCGTTTTATTATTCTTGGCGACTTAAAAACGTTTTTATTGCGCCCCCTTCAATGTTTTCGATTTTAAACACAATCCGCTCACGTTTGTACCTTTCCGTCTCGGCCGTAGAAAGATATAAATCATCGTTAAATCGCCGACGCCGTAAATTCAAACTGTCAACCCTTAAGTTGAACCCTGCGGGGTGCGATCGAGAACAGTTCACGGAGTTCATACTTCAGGAGGGGAGAATGACATTAAACACTGCCTATTTAGATGACATGTATATAACGAAGACGTGACTTCATCGTTTTCGTGTCGAGGAAGTTCACCTCACACGCTAGAAAATCTCTCCTCTGCGAAAATTGAAACATCATTTGCTGTAATTTTAAGGTAATAACCTACCTTACAATAAATCCATCTTATCGTCATTATCTCACGAATATTTTAGGACTATAACGGATACTATCGATTTCGTTATAATTTGTAATCAATAAAACCCATTATTTCGTCGCTTGAAAACCAGAATAGCACAAATTACATCGCTTTATGTCATCAAATCTATAGGTTCGTTCATGCAAGTTTTTAACTATTACGTTTTGTAACATGTATAATGTTGCAATCAAGAATGAAGGTTGCCCAATCTGTATCGTATCAGCCGTTGTTATCATTTTATCACAGGATCATCAGTTTGATCTTCTATCACCTCGGTGGATGGAGACACTAACTTGGTCGAAGGTTCTGAGCGAAGCGCCCTCTTGAACGTTTTCTTCTTCCAACTGCAGAATTATGAATCCTTACGGAAAGACCAGGAGATTCTTGATCTAACGGATATTTTGTTACTTTAAATGGATATAAGTTTTCTTCATATCGTTTTACATTGTGCCCTCTACAACCAAGGTTTTCGTCCCACACACGCCTACATTCATTACTCATTTCCTAGACTTCTCGAAACTAAATACGTTTTTAAAATCTCTTAAATAAGGAGGACGATGATCCTTTTTGATCTTGGTCGAGTCGATTAATGTTCGACTGGACCCTAGTGAAAGCTACATGCTTCATTAGCACTTGATATCCCCCTTCCTGAAGTGGATTCCCTTGTAGCTTCTGGAACGCGTTTATCATTTAGATTACACCCCGAAAAAATAAAACTAATGACGAATGATTATAATGACATCACAAATCAAGTCCGAAAACTTGGATTGCAAAAGAAACGAATCTTTTGTTGATTGTACTTTTAAAAAGAGGATAAAAGTAGGGATCCCTTAAGGATTTTACGTCAAGAATATAACTTTAACTCTCTCAATTAAACGTTTACGACAGAGTTCGTTAAAGGTGATTTAAACCGTATTACTCCTTTATTATAAAACATTAAAGAATACCTTTTGTTTGGTTTGATCTCTCTAGACTTTATTTTCGTCTCGAAAAAGATATAGGACTTGTTTTTTTCTGATGTATTGTGAAATTGAACAGGAAGAAACCTTTAAGATGTTGTTATAACTTTATTTCTTTCGGAAAAGCCATTAAATAATGATGGAAGGAGGTATATAAAAAGGTTTGATATTTCCTCCAAGGTATTTCTTACTTCTCTCTCTCCAATATAACGACAAATATTTAATATTACACTCCAGACTATTTTTGTTGACAATGTAATTGGATTCCTGACACAATTGAAATAGTAATTTTGTTTTTCGCACTTCAAAGGTGCTTTATGAAAAGCAATTTATTCAAAATAACATTTAATTTTATAAACTTTATATTTAATATTATATTAATTCTGTAATTTCAAACCTTTTTTGTATAAATGTTGTTACTCCTCAACCTTCGTTTTATGAAAACGTGCTCTGTAATCAATCTAATTTTATAAATTCTAAAAACATCCTTGAAAACTACTAATATAAAACAGACGTTTCCTTCTTTTAGATTTTTGGGAGCAGATGCATCGTTGGGAACACGTGTGCGAAAGAATCCGTGCCTTTTTCCCCCAGAACGGAATTGATGATGGTGTAAAAATCACGTTTGCGTCCTTTTTAAAGCGATTCCAAGCTCGCCTATATTAACGCCTAAATTTTATTCTAAACAACAGTTTCCCGTGGTATTTGTCTCCGTTTCTTTTTACCAGGAATGTGCCAGTTCTAAACCTGAATATTAATGGTCCGTTCAAACGTATAGCACACATATCAATGAGAATACGCCTTGTCGTGTTTGTCATGAAAAAACGTTTCGGCTTTTCCCAAACAGATTTATTGTTTTCCGTTGTGCTAATTAAAAATTTTTATCGTTTGTCCAAACCAAATGAAAACAGACATGATTAATCTCCTAATTGTTTTATTTTTTATGAATTACATCCACTTTTTTTTTAAATTTATAAATCAAAAGGTTTCCTAATATTTTACAAAAATAATAAAAGAAGAAAAACAACAGAAAAGTTGAAACAAAAGGGGGTAAAAAACTTGAATCGAGAAATATCCGCGTAGAAAAAGAGATTTATGCGTTCACTGTAAACAGTGAAGGGATTCATCAATTACAGTCGTAACTCATACCTTTCTTCCTCCCTAAAAATTTTTTATTAAACAAAAATTATTTCGACCTGAATTTCGAGTAAATGTTTTCGACTCATAAAGGTTAACTCGTATTCGGGCAGTTGGGAGCCTTTAATTAAAATCAAGACCGTACTCATACCCCCCTCCAGAATCCACATTAACAATTATTTAATAACACCCTTGAGCCATCTGCCTCCTTCCCCGTCCTCGCACTTCCTTAACTCAAGGGATCAGCCGGGCATAATTGTTTCCACAATGGAAACTTAAATTTAATAACAGGTGCCCCGTCCTTTCGCCTTTCCTTATCCTTAACCATGAAACGTTATAATCTCAAATTAAATTCGGTTGAAATATTGCGAATTTCTCATCCGCTTCAGAATTTTTTTTTAATGAAACCTGTCGCAGGAAATCTTCTAAATTCCTCAAATTACGTTTATTTCTTCTTTTAAGCTTTCCAGGATTATTCAACCCAAGTTAAAATAAAATTAGATATTTTTAAACACTTTAGTTCATTAATTTTAAACTTTGTTGTTAAATTTTTACTAAAAAGGTTGGATTTTCCTGATCGTTACATTTTTTAATGCCTCATGTGTAATCCTGAAAAATTAATTAAGTAATCTTTTTTTTATCTTCCAGGAAACCCTAATGCTTCCAGTATAAAACAATGTTAGAGTTAAGGTGAGTAATTTTTTTTTAATCATGGCTAACCCACTTCTAATTAAAAAATTATTAACGTTTCGCCTTGATAACCTTAATTGTCCAATGAAATTTTAACTTTTCCTGAAAAATAAAATAACATTTTAAACGTTGTTTTAATCAATTTTTACAAAGTTTCCATTGGGGCTAATACTTTCCAATATTCCTATTCTCTTGGGAGGAAAGTCTATATCATGGAGTTTAATTATTTAATTTTTTTTAATTATTGAAAATCTATTGTTGGGCTTTTTTTATATGCACTGTAGAGTGTATTCAATATAGGTGCGATGTTTGGGGCCGTTTGATGTCTTGAGAAGGTCGTACGATGAGCTCGTGACCCGAATACCTTTCTTACTCCATCACCGCTTTCAGCCTGGGTCGAAGAAAAAAAAAATTACTCTTGTTTCCCTTCGTGGACCAAAACGTTCTCCTCTGTCATTACACCATTGTTGCCCGCCACTTTAAAACGACTCTGACACGAGGAGACATAAAATAAACGACGACGTCAACGCTTTTTTTTTCTTTTTCTCAAAACCATTGTTCGCCCTCTGTCCCCTTAATTAAATTTAAATGAAATTTCTATTGTGGATTTATAATGGACTTAACATCTAAAGGTTTGTTCTTTCAAATTAACGTTTACGAATTCTTTTCAGATGTAGGTAATGCGAAAAAAATGTTTTCCTTTCTTTAAATTATTTATTATGTTTTATAAAAAGCACTTTTTAACTGAGAAAAAAAATTAAAGGAGGTATAAAATATCCAGCCTTCTCAACCGTTTATTAATTTAAAAAAGAAACTCTGAAAATTAAAACGTTTTAAATGAAGAACTCATTAAATACCGCTGGCGACTTCTAATATCTTTCATTTCTGTTTTTTATAATTTTTTTTTCTCCATTTTCATTAAACTTAGCGAGTCCATAACAATAAACAACATGTTCCGTTGGTTTTTCGCTCCGGTTATAAAAGCCCCCTCGTGTATATGAATGTGCAGAGTTCGGAACAAAAATGTGTTGACATTGCGCTGAAGTGCTGAGGTCAAGTATTAGAGGCCCTCGCTTTACGAACGCAAACATTTTTATCATTTGTCTTTAATTGGATTTTCCCCAAAAAAATTCATTAGCAAAATGAAGGGCTTCTAACGGCCAAAAATTGCCCTCGTGAGGTCACTTCGCATCTTGTTGATTTCGAAATCAATCAATTCTTTAAATCTGAACAAAGATTTTTTTGAAGATAACTTGGCCGTGCACCAAAGGAGGTGCCGGCGTATTAATTTGTGGTGGGGAGACTCTAGGGCAGGTAAAAAGGGAATAGAGAAAGGGAATCCCTTCAGTATAAAACTGTTGTTGTGGATAGTCTGTTGTAAGGTAATTTAAACATGCACGTCTGTTTTCATATTTTTCCGCTCCTTGTTTACGAAAATTTGATCTGTTTTTTAGTTGCTAAGCAACTTCTTGAAACCGCTCTTTTGTTTGTGGAGTGGTTTACAAGATTACGAATTTTTGCTCTTCATCAAATTAGTAATTTAAACAAAAGGACTTTTCTTTTAAGCTTTGTCATTTAAACTTGTGGTTTCACAATTTAGTAAATAAAACTGCCTTTATCAATCTCAATTTAAACTTTGTGTGGTAATTCCGACCTTAATGTTCTTGTTGAAAACTTAGAAACTACCTTCTGGGAAAAATTTATGCCTTAATTTTCCATACGTTTTATCGCCTTAAAGGAGCTACGTGTGCTCGGAAGAACAGTTAGTTCGTAGACAATAACGCTCTATCGCTGTGGAGTCACGGGAATGGAATCTGAAATAAGAGCGGGCGTGGTATGCAAGGAACAGGTTCAGGACGAATAGAGTTCGAGAGGGGGAGGGGGATTGGAGAAGAGTGAAAAAACGCAGCAGCCCCCGTACGTTCTTGTGTATCGGAGGAATTGGACCGGAGCATTCTTACCCGAACCCTTTGTGGTATAAAGACTCGCATTGGGTCAGGTCAATCTATAAATTATTCAATGTTTTATGGATCCCATACTCGGAATTTGTTTCCCCTCCATATTATCCCTCGTCCAAAAACTTTGAAGCCATTATTCAATTAGGCTTTTCAGGAAATCCCAAAATAGTATGACCAATTTCACTTGTTTTCTCAGTTTAATAAAAAATTTAATTTTATCCACTAAGATTCTGCTATAACGTGGTAGCATCCCTCCCCCAATGTGAATTTCGGTAGAACATACCAATCTTTTTCGCCATATACAGTGTAGGGCCTTTCGAGGTTGGAGCTAGAAACGCGGCAATGTTCCGCCCAACCCAAAATTGGAGATTTCAGTATAAAACTACCGATCTTCACCAAATTTTTACCCTACAGATAGCCAAAAATAGAGATATCCGTAGAAAAACGCCGATTTTTACCAAATTTTTGAGAAAGTTTTGGGGATTTCCACTTCCATACTACCAGACCGGACCTTTTCACTTCTATATTGGACTCGCGTTTTGACAAAAACACTTGAAAAGACAAGAACTTCCCTATTCGTGTATCCCAGAATGTGATTTGTTGTTATTGACCGTTGAATGCGGCAAAAATAAAATTCTCTCGTGAGAAGAAAAATATCTCAAAAATTCAACCCCCCCTCCCCCCATGAACTCGCCCTAGTCACGGAATAGAACTCTTTCTTTTGTTTATCTGTGAATGCGTAGAAAAATCGAGGTATCGTTTATTAACCGTTTTCCAAATGTAGTCAATCATCTATTCACGGGCAAGTTAATCACATGCTATCCCCTCATTGCGCTAATGGAACACAAAGTGGTGTGTGTGGTTTAATTCAACAGGCTCCGCCCTGCTATATAAGCAATTCCGATCGGATTAATCTTTAATTAATGCACTGCAAACGAAAAATAACTGTTTTGCATTTATTTTCAAATATTAAAGTGCCCTAAAAGAAGGCCAACGATTTTTTTTTCTCCTTGTTTGTATAACATGAGGTTTTTAACACTCTGTTGGGTTTTCAAATTGAGAAGATCGGGTTTAGTAAAAAAAGGTGTTTTTTTATTAGTGAGGCACATTCCAATGCCACAAGACGCCTACGTCGTCTACCTTCTCCAAGAACCAATAAATTAAAAACCACAAAAAAATCGATTTTTTTAGAATTTTAATTTTTGATTAAAAGTGTTTTTATACTTAAATTTTTCAAGCTTTGCATGTCAACTTTTTTGGCCGATTTATTTGATCGAAAAAATAGTTTTTTGCTTTATGATTGGCGTTTGAAAACTTGCCAGTTTGAAGAGTACCTAAATGAGAAAAACATGTTTTTGAAACAAACATATTACTAAGAAAGTGGGGCAGGTTCCTCTGGCGCCTTCACACCCACTCGGTTTTTAAAAAAAAAAGTCTGTAAACAGAAATTATGAAGCGTTAAATTTTAAAATGTCGTTTTCCCCAACCTGAAAAAGTGTTAATTTCGGCTGTTGACATTTTTGAATTCCTTTGTGAGATTTTTACACGTGGCTCCTTATAAATACATAAGAATGCGGTGGGGAAGCGCCAGGAATGCTGAGGTGGAAAGAGCGAGAGGGATATAAAAGCAGAATAGAAAGAGACGGAGACACATATGACAAACCTGGTTTGGCTTAATCCCAATAGAAAATTTACAATGTTAAATCGTAAATCGACATCGGACATTAATCCGGTTTTATTTTCATTAGGTTTCGCTCCTTTTTTTCGTGTTATTAATATCCTCCGTTAATTTCCCTTGTGTGTTTATCCCGATTGTTCATAACAGAAAAGGAGGGAAA